>UZAN01042714.1:26508-41780 GCA_900618425.1 Echinostoma caproni | reverse complement strand
TTAAGTCGAATTCAACATGTGATAAAAAGAGTAAACAGCCTAGTGAAAGCGTTCGCATCTTGCGCTTTTTTATAAATTGAGAAATTATGAATTACACGTCTTTTCATTTGCAACGCTTCAGAGTTCGAGGCTAGAGTCAACAACTTGTGTTTTGGGTGAATTTTACTTTCTCCCGATTATGCAGTTTTTTATGATTATGGAATTTATCCTACATACATGATGAATGCAATGTGACAACACACATTTCTGTAACAACAACTTGATTATTTTGCCAGTCAACTTCTGTTGTAACAACGCAAAAGCCAGAATAGGCATGGAGAATGAAGAAAAAGTGGATTGGGTACTATTTATTCATATCTCTTTTAGACAGACGAATGGGGATTTTAACCGTCCTAAAAACTTACACACCTTTTTATAATAGTATTTTGCCTGGTTAGAACCAATCTGTTACCCTTCGATTTGCGCAGCTCATTACTCTTAAGTTGATATTATATAGAGGTTAAGGTAAATCGTGTTTAAATGAAGTGCATCATTCGGACCACGGAATAGGAGAGAAAGTTTCTAAACTTGTTGCTTCTCCTCTGTTAAGTTCATGGTTCGATCCTTAGTTGGGGCAATGGATTCAAAATGCTGATGGGCATCGACACGGTCAAAGCAGCTGTACAGTTGAGGAATTGCTTTTACTAAAAAGACGATTCCAAATTAACCTCTACTGTTATTTGTGTATACACATGGTTCACCAAACGAAAGTAAATCATACATGAATTTAAATGTGATTTGAATAAAAATCGATATGCTCTCTCGGGAGAGAAGGGGAGGTGCAACAGTTTTCGAGAAAGAAACACAGATGACTGTGGATAGAGATTTCAATTGTCATAGGATTGAGGAACATTCACACATGTCAAACCATTCTAACGTGAGAACCAGTCCCGTCAGAATGATTTATAGCAAACGCAGTTCTTGTTGTGGTTTCTTTCCTGATGAAAACAAGTGAAATGTGTGCACCGTAATAATAATAAAGCATCTGCTTGGTGCACTCATGTTACGCGTGATCAGGCATGAAGTTTATTTATCGGTGACTGTACCGAGTGTACTGCCTTTAGATTTCAATATTCATCATTCCCTTATATTTGTATAAGTGTTATATGGTAACGTCGTATTTCAATGCGGATTCTGAAGTTCCAGTGGCATTTACACTCCTGCCGCATTCGACATTTATAATAGCGCGAGGATAATTGGTTCGCTGACCTGATTATGATAACTCAAATTGATAAATGATTATCCATGCATGCAAGGAACGCATGTTCTTCCCTCAGCGGTGATGCACACGTACAAAAAACGCACAAACACCGATAACAGCACTGTGGTCCCAATCATCGCAGGTATGCTGGTTGCCCTAACCGATGATTCATTCTCAGCGGGCGGTCTAGCATGAAGTTTCCTCGTCCTCGGTAATGGACCATGACTGTAGAAACAGCGGATAGATCCTGTAGCCAGAGTCATCATTCTATTTTTGTTTTGTATGTCGTCGTCATTCACGTTTTGTTATTGTGGTACCACTGAAATGGCCAAAGGAATTCATTTACACCTCAACGAGCATTTCACCTGTCTTATTAACGTTTGCTCCGGGTCCCATGTGCACGAATTTTGACATATGCACAAGACAGGTGTTGATTGGCAACGCGCATCTCCCTACTCGTCGATTCCTTCGCAGTTTCGCACCCGATGACCGACTCAANGGGGGGCGCGGGGGGGGGGGGGGGGGGGTGGACCGATACTGCTGTCAAGCGGCGGAAGCAGCAGCCAGAGACGATTGAGGCCGATTATTTGGTGCGTGTATTGTCTAGGTTTGTTAGTGTTCTGTTATCCTGTGTAACGTAAGAAAAAGTCAAACTAATGCACACTTTTCCTGGTTCCTGCTACCGGGCGGTGTTTGTTTGTATGCCTGATGAAAAGAATTCGTGGAAGCGGCGGTTGCATTGCTAAACGAAGATTTCACTAGGTAAAAGTTGGCATATTACTTGTAGGGCCACTTGGTGTTTTCAAAACAAAAGCCGTTCGTTGAGCGCTTTTAGAATAATAACAGACCAGCAATGATGGCTAACAGTATTCAATTCCGTTTAAGCACATATCTTAATGGGAACAATTTAGAAAATGTAATATTCTCTTCATCCGTTGGTAAAATAATGCCGAATAATGATTCACCGTAAACCTGATATCTAACCACCTACAAAATAAACTGTACCTTAACTTACACCGTTCGGTTTCATACTTTTTTGATAGTAAACGGTTGGGAATAATCATGAATATCCGCCATCTGGTTTCCCTATTTACCCTGCTTTTTTCTGATTCGATCTGATTTGAGTTCGTCTTACAAATGCATACAATTGAATACCGCACTCTTGGATTCCCTGTATATGTTAACAAAAAAATGAGAGAGTACAATCATAAGCTATTCTTTTCAGATGTTTCTGATAAGGTTACTAAGCCTACTGGGTAGATAATGAAGCGTAGACTAGCCTGATTAAAGTGTGTTTTACGTGGATTCCTGATTCTATCAGCCCTGATAGGTTCACCCGATTTCGAAACAGCCGACGGTCAAACATCATCATCAATGCTTACCTTGTTTTCAATCTGCGCATAATTTTTGTCAGTATGTAACAAGACGTTTATAATAATGATAGTAATACTAATAATGCTTGAACTACTACAGGTTTTTGTCAGCAATAACTTCGCTTCAATAGGGTCCAAACTAAAAGCGTTTAGCTTAGCTCAGTTAGAAGTTATTCTCTTGAATGAGGAAGCATTGCTGTGAAAGAACAATGTGTCTATTTTGTGACTGACAAATCGGAGGAGTGAAACCGATGGTCTTTGTTGAGTTCTTTCTATTACATATGACAGAAAATGTACAGATGCAATAAGGGTGTCATTCGAGACAGAGTGTGTTGAATACTAGACCAATTATCATTCTAATGTGAAAGCGGGCCCATTTAAACTATCATTGTATTACTGTAAGGAACGACAATCCGGGTAAAACCTCCAACTACAAGAGGGTTTGAACCCAGGCACGGCTGATTGCCGTACTGATGCGGTTCCACCCTGCAGGCATTCCGCGATGCAACCCCGGTGAGTTTTACTATTAGACTGAAACCAAACAGCAGCTATGAGGATTCATTTCAGATCAATTATACCATATATAACTGGTGACTGTTAACGTCGTACTCTGTGAGAAATACCAATTGGAGAGAGTGTAACGAAAATCGTCCTCCAGAAAAGTAGGCCCTTCCAAAAGTACTTCTGATTTAATAAAAGAAATCTTTAATTTTTAACGTATTTAAAACTCCCTTTTTGAAGCAAACTCATTATTTTCCTTACGACAGTTGATTGATAATATTGCAAAAGTTGTCTTACACGAATTGGGGTGGTGTTTCGTAGAATCGTTTGAACTCTGTTCGGTCATTATTTGAACTGAGCGTCCATCAGGTTTCCGATTTCGCACACTCCGAAACGTATCTAGTCATCGTACATTGAGAAAGTAATAGACTCCAGTTTTGCTCTGACTGAAGTCCATCAGTAGTGCATATTCACCGTCCTATCCTGTGCTCTTGGTGTCGGGACAAAAACTGAACTGAATAAGTATCATTGCGGGCAACACCTGAGCAAACAAAACTCAACAATTCGGTTCAGTCCCGGTGGGAAACGGTTGACAAAGCGGTCACATACGCCCGCTCCTCATGTAATGAACCCGTAGTTTCAAGCCTTACCGGGGGAAGGGATGGAATGGGGAGCTATTATAGGAGATAAATTGAAATACAGTGCTTTTCGAGTGTACAGTCAACCGGATGGGCTGAGGTTTATGCATACAGGTAAACTGCATACATGCATACAGGCTCAGGAAACTGGCCATACAACATAATCTTATTCTTCAATTTATGATTGTCTGCATTTTTCGAAACGTGTTTTACTGTTCCCCGATATTTATCCCAGGTCTAAAAGGAGAAGAGTTCACTTTACTTTCTAGATCCGTCAAACTTTTGTTCCACTACAGTGGAGTTAATAGAATTTTTTGGTCTATTTCTTTATTTTCAGGCATCTTGACGCTTGAGATACCTTAATTTTCAGGATAACACGTGTACAAGGGCACTATCTGTATCGAATTATCGTGAAAGCTCTGTCGAACCCCCCAAACTTGCTCCAACTATCGATTTCTTCCTGCGCGTACTTCCACATATAGAAACAGTGTAATTCCTTAACTTCCCCAGTTATTGGTCAATCGTAAGACTATTTTCATCCACCTCAGGGAAAAACTCTTGCATCAATTTTTTCCCTCATTTACTAAAGTGTAGAATTTCTTATGATGTCTTCTTTGTTCTTCGAAATTGGTTTTCTCTATCCACTGTAAAAATCGTAAATTGCTGAAAATTCACCTTTTGGGTGGGTGAAGCGTTTTCTTTACTTGACCTAAAAATGTAGTTTCAAAGATTGTCAGGACAAATCATCTTCATTTATCGCACCCATACCCCTACTCATGAGTAACGGTGAGGTAAAGTTGAATTTACTGCCTCGAATACTTCATACGTAAAAATGACGAAGCCCCTTGCTGACAATCTGAACAGGAAAGGTTGAATTCAATTCTGAAGAACCAGATGAGTGGATAACTAACTGCTTTGTGGAGGTTTGCTGTGCATTCACAATGAAGGAGGAAGGTGATACGATGATTAGCTTTCAACAAACCCAAGTCATTCTACTGAGATTAATTTTGATCTCGATCTATAACTCCTATAACTCCGATTCCAAGCTTTTGAGGATAAAAACCTCCCAAAGGTATTACACTGATATGTTTAGTTTTCGTATAGCCTTATAACAGTACTGTTTCAAATTTGTTTAATTTATTTACTTTTTAGTTGTAAAACGTTTAGTCAGGCTTCAAAAACCATTTAAGGATGAAGCCAGTCACTTTCCACGGTTGAGTGTACCTAGTTGATACGATACTGTCATAAAAACTATTGATGTGATTGAATTGAACTACTTCGATCAAGAGTGGACGGCGAAAACTAAATGTGTGAAGCGAAGTTTTCAAAGATAGGTATAGTTTTGAAAATAATTCAGAAATAACCAGCACGATTTCAAAGTGAACCAAAATGCCCGGAAGATTTGAAATCTATTTGATTATTTGACAACCGAATGATTATATACATGCTTTGAAAATTTCAGAATTTGAAAAACCTTCATGGATTCAAAATCGAAGGATGTTTATGTCGTTATCAAAACGTGTCTCTTAATCCAATGCGATTGTTGTGCATAAACCAGTTAGACAAGACAAAGAGCTGTGGTCAATTTTACTAGGTGTTCGGGATAAGGAAGGTTCTGAACCGACCACGCCTGTATTCGACTTTCGGGCTACGGTGTCAAACAGGGCTGATTGGTGTATGCAAGTCTTCAAGTCAGCCGCGTGCTCATGTGACCGATTCACATTGTTCCGAAGTATGAATTGACCCCACTATTTTAATTATTGTCACTTTCGATTTGGACACCGAACCGAGAACACAGAACACTCAATGCTTTATCTGTTTGTTTGTTCTAAAAGAAAGTACTGATTACAGACCCACTGTCCAACCAAATATCTGTAAATTGATGATGAGGCAACGTGCGATTGGAAACTACATACATCACAGCATTGTTAAACCAAGGTTAGTTTATTTGATAGATGAACAGTAAAATGAATTTCCGGTTTTCCTCAAAGTATCACGCTCAAAGTGAATTTAACTTAATTCCAGTAGCGAATTTTGTAATCAGACGGCATTACAATGTTTGTCCGTTACTAGGGCAATCAATTTAGTCGCCGTATTTTCAGCAGTTACACTGATTCCAGTGATGGGCAGAAACCGCGTTTTGTATGTTGTTTCGTAATGTTCAGGCAACTGAAGTGGATCCGAGAAATGATGAAATGAACGCAACAATTAATTAGAGTCAGTGTCCCCTTCTCCCAGGTTGGAGTCCGAAAGACTCCAAAACTGGTTTACTACAGACACTGAAGGACATGGCAGCGAACCGACAACAGCAACGTTCTTGTTGTCACTTCTAATCAAACCAGAATGTTTGAAAGTGTGCATTCGCAGTTGAATTGTGTAGTCTGTGATTTGACCAAAAAGGTTCGCGTTCTTTCTCTGTCTCGTGAAACAAGCCCAATCTGTATCCTTTTTACACTTACCTTGTATGAATTATGAGTTTACAGCGATGACTGAGGATCACTTCACTGTATTCCTCTGTACAATGACGATGAATGTATTGGCAATTTATTTTTACTGTATGTTCTTTGGCACGAGACGGCTCACGTTATTGCCGATGCTCAACCGCATCAAGTCCTTGTGAAAACTGCATCCTGCCTTCCGCAAATGTGTGATCGTACAACCAAACAAATTTTGAACGAGAAGTTCGAATGCCACAGTTCAAACAAATTAGACAGTGATTTATCTTTTCTGAATAAACATGCAACCAGTAGTATCAACTACCCTCGGGGCCACGGTACACAATACACAGTCGAAGTTGTTTTATAGGTCTTGCGCAAAAGCTGTTGCTTTGCCTGTTCCAAAGATTTTGGGCTCAACTATATTGACTCACCGAACACAGATTTACGCAGTAACTTACATGAGCAATGTTATATGGTTTTACTGTTTATAAACTTTTATAGATGTTGAACTGTACAACATGCATCATGTATTCATTATAAACATTCAAAACTTAGTGCACAAACGACGTGTAATAAGGGAGAAAGTTTCAAGTAACGATCACTATCGGCAAAAGATCATCGTCGGCTTTCCATTTGAAATGTTCAAAGCAGCATCCACGGCGGACGGTATGGATTGTTTAGTTTACCTAGCATTTGTGAAAACGGAATTAAGTATCCTTAAATTCACCGCTGCTGAGAAGAATGCACCTTCTATGGTTTTATTCTTTCACATTGACCAGTGAATGAAATCGCTTAAACATTTTGGTGGCTATTCTTTGTGGACATTCCATCAACTAAGGTGGGAACATTCTCAGCAGCAGTTCTACAACGGTCTGCTGAATCAGAGTAAACCATTGCTGAACTAAGGTGGAAGAGACGTTCAACGTCGTAAATGGGTGAGCATCAGAGGACCTAGTGTTGAAGGGAAACCAGTTGTTGAAGTGAACTCAGAAAATCTGTTGGTTACATGTGGGTTCCACGCGGCTGCTCGTCCGGGTTCGAACCATTGCACAAACTCATCAGGGATTTGCACAGCTGCAGATTTCTATCAAGGTGGCGCGTAACAGCTACAAAGTGCTCCCATGAATTTTTATTGGCCTGTGTACCACATCGAAACCGCGTATTGAATCACTCTATGAAATCAAAGTACCCTACCACTCAAATGATTCGAATAAATGTCGACATCCATGCTAATGGTAATTTTCCGTGCAACGTTAACCAACCAAAACATGAAAACTATCCTTTTACTATTATTTGAAGCACAGAATGGTCGAACTACTTGTCATAGAGCTAGGCCATTTCCAGATACTTTGATTTAAGTTTCACGCTAACTTTTTATTGACATAAACGCTTCACGATTCAGTTAATTTTGTCCTCCTTTCGCATTTGAACGACCCCGTCATGAATAAATCAAAATTGACTGGATTTATTGATTTCTGTCTAATTAGAAAATCGTTGAAAGAGGTTTTTGAATTTGAAGCCTCAATTTTGCAAATGTTGAAAGTTTTCACAATGTTTCAATGATTTTAGTTGCAAAAAATGAGCTCAACTCGAGTTGCTTCTCTCTGACAGTTCTGGTAAATTTGTCCCAGCGGAGACCTGTCTCTTTTGTGAGCAATATGCACGGCAGAAAGAAGACCAAACAAAGCACCAAAGAATCCGAGCCTAATCGCACCTAGGGTTTGCGAAAAACCTATTAGCCCATCAACAGTTGAAGCAGCAGGTTAGTTTCTCTACAAAATAATTATACGTTTGAAAAGCCCGTGATTACAGTTGAAAACATTATTCTCAACAAAACACAACAGGATTTCTTTCTCCGATTTACCAGTTTCCCAGGTCAGCTTTTGGCTAGTCCACCGGAATGGAATATATACAATAGAAACATGAGATCAGATAATTTTTGTCAGTCACCCTCATCAACAAGGAAAGCATTATTCAACCTGAGCCCGACAGTCTGATCGTATTTGGTCAGTTGGAGACGGATGCAAACAGGTCTTTGTTTCCCCGTTCTACCTTGTTTTGGTTGTTCAAAGTGCCTTATGTTGGGTTCATAGATTACCTGATTATGTAATTGACTTGATAGTTACCGTTGCATTTCATACACCGAATTTGAAAAAAAGATTAACTATATAAAAGAAAAGTTGAAGAACACTGAACGCAATGCAAATAAGATCGCTCTGTTCAAAATAAGTGTTTTTTAATGCATTTTGTATTAAATGTTAGTGAGAACCCTGAGGAAAGTCGGAAAATGCGTGGATACTTTTATTGCAGATAAAGGTAGAGTATCTGTCAGAACACAAATAGACAACGCGGTTTTGTCAAAGTTTTATTCAATCAATGAGCTCTCCTTTTTTATCACGAAAGTCTTCAGTCTTCATTAGAATAAAATGCCGTAAAACCGTCGTTCTATCCCTCTTTCAAAAGCGTAGCCGTTGAGATTCGGGCTCTCCCGTTGGTTTGTTACTGGATCATATCAATCATAAAGATTCAGTGATATTCACTACCTTCCATTTTGAGAGAAAAGCTACATTTTTAGTTTCGCTATCGGGCGCTATTAGTGAAATGGTTCCATTCAACAAAGTAGCAGTCTTCAGTTCAAACTCCGCCACTACTATCCATCTTCCACATTTCGGTAATCTCCAATATGCAGCCTTTTCAATGATTAAAGTCGCATTTCTGAAATACCGGTTACGTTTCTGTCGTGACTAACAGCTGCAATAACTTTCTTCAAATAACGAGTGGTGGAGTATTTGAATGAATTTAAAATTCGTAACCCCTTAACGAAGCTTATAAAAATCCATAGTGAGACATTATTACATCATCGAGGAGCTATATCAAATCAATTACTCACTGGTATCTTTTGTCTAGATGTGTCCATTCCATAGACAAGAGTGGAAAATTGTTAATTTGGAGACAGAATTGTTCTCCACATAGGTTAATTTCATCGCGGCTTTAAAACGACTGATAATTGTACTGTGCGCAGAAACTTTCTCGTTGCTGTAGTGTTCAAAAGCAGTTGTCTTCTGATTTATTGTTTCATAGGTTTTCTTATAGTTGAAATTAAATTGCCCAAACGTTTTAGATATGGTGCGTTTGTCTTTCAAAAACGATTGCTCTAGTGTACAATAATTGCCGAATTCTATCCTCTTTAAACTGGCTGTGTCATTTCAAGCATTCCATCTTTAATCCAACTTGATGACAAATCGCTGTGGCTATTCAATGTAATACGTTGATTTATCACTTAAAATATCTTTTCTTGTTCCTCATTTATGGTTAGCCTAATTTTTACTCCGGCAACTTTGTTTGAATAAAACACAGGTATGATAGCGACGAAACTATGCGTGACTTCAAATGTGAAAGAGACTGAAACTGCGGACAGTTCAAGCAAATCACAGAGTAAGTGGGTTGCTGGAAGTTGCGGGTTTTCATCGAAAAGGGATGGCTACTCGTTGTTCTGAACTTTTGGTCTCATGATCTACTGCTAAGTTTCGAGCAAAACAGATGCGGTACTTTGAGTGACATATTTGGAGCAGATCAGTACACTCCCCTTGCCATCGAAACTGCACCTCACCCCAAGCCACCCTACCAAATCCAATCCTTCTGGTATTGTGCCACATTGTGTGACAAAAGAATCGCTAAAGTTGAGTGTTCATTCATTGCTTCAGTTTTTCTGTACCTTCATTCCAAATTATTTGTTTGGGGGGAGGGCAATTTTAATATCTGATACTCAAAACACGCGATAACCAATACTGTCAAACTGCTGAATGCTAACCAGCCAGCGCGTTTGATAACTTACCTCTCTTACTGGGGGGAGTTAACCTCCCCCTCCCCACAATTTAAGTAGTTACGATGATTATTAAAAAAAGATTTTTAAACAGCATATTTGTACATCTTTTCCATTATATGTGTAGTAGAAATCAGTTTTTTGACCAAATAGTATAGCAAACCAGTTGTATGCAAGAAGAACCTCCAAAAGTAAGACGTATAAACCATGCTTTGGTGTATCAATGCAGCTTAATGATAAACAATGTTCTTCATAATGATACAAAACGCACAGCAGCTAATATAAAATAGATGACCGAATTGACAATTTTATGCTGACTTGAGCAGTTCTGAGGATGCCAGATACATCTTGAGCAACGTAAGTTGGTTATCAGTTTATTTTAAGTTTATAAATGTTAGATAATCGCACTCGATGTTTGATCAGGGCAGGTGGTTGAGTTCTGTAAATAAATTTATCGCAAGCGCCTTAATCAGTCGACACATTAGGATACTCGTTGAGGAACTGTAGAAGCGTAACCGTGCCACAATTATTTGGACCAATACTCCTCATTCTTCATATTGCGACACATGATCAAACGTAGCCGAGACATCTACAGAAAAATAATGCTCACATGAATTGACGCTGCAGGTAAGTAAAAAATAATAGCTTCTACCAGAAACCAAACTTTCTCTGACTTTTATTTCAGCCGAACGATAGACCCAAATCCTTCGCGTGGCGGTGGTCATACAGTGATGGTTATCAGTCTATTTTAATCGGAGAGTTTGTGTGCATGTTTCTAACTGCAGCTACCAGCATTATATGGTCAACTAGACAGCGTTTGATCAACCGCAGACAAATACAGGTAATAAACTGACCTATAGAGATCCATCACTATTAAAACACTGAACTGTTTGAGTTTCTCCGTGTTGATTTTGTTAAATGTTTACAATACTTGTGCATGCTAAATTTCCCCCAAGTTTGTACTTTCTTCGCGAAATAGTCAGATATTTTGTAATAGTACAATTAATGGATTAAAAGTTACGCTTACCAATATCGAAGAAGTGATCATGGTAAACTGATCTGGGAATTTGCAATTTGGCCCCGTTTACGATGCAGCTCCCGTCGATTGAACAGTATTTACAATTTAGGTGATCGCTGCGAAATCTTTAAACATCTTAGGCCTGAGGAGTTTTGTTGATCCTCACCTTTATTCTTCTACTTGCAAGTCATATCCAATTTCCATTAATGAAGTAGGCAATTTGTATCCCGGAGAAAACACCCTATCCATTAGTAAGACATGTCATCGTACCGACAAACCGAGACCCCACAGAATCACGTTTTCGTTTAACCCGTTTATGCTCCTCCAATTCTCATCATTGAAGCCGGCATATCCCAGTTGTTGTTTTTTTTTCTTTAAACTAGTTTCCAGATAAATCGCGACGGGGAACACCCATCCCGGAAGCTGGTCGCACTCACTGGGTACACGGAGGAATGAGGAATGAGATCGAGCATAACGGAGGAGAAATTTCCGTAATCTTATCTTATTGTCCAGCCTTCTGTATCCATTAGAAGGAATCCAGTGAAATTGCCGCCTTATTGGATGATGACAGGCAAGTATCGTCAGTATCGTCGTCACTATATGGTGTGGCTGGTTGAAGAAGAGGATAAAAATATTTGGTCTTTGTTTCAGGTAGCGCAGTATTTGTATTTCATCATGCCTCAGTTACCTATGTCGTCTATTTTAATTGGCGTGTTCTGTTTAAGCTCGATGATCATTCAGGATGGAAACACCAAGGCCATTCCGATCCGTACTGAGTCTCACGGATTCTCCGAATGGTTTTTCCAACTAAAAGTTGACATCATGAAAATCTTCATGTTTCACTGGAGTTTCTAAAGTGTATGTGTGCTTGTCAGATTCTCATGTCGTCTACGTGCAATAATGCTACTAGTGCATTCATATCAATAAACTTATTCCGATAAGTAAACCATGGTAGCATAATAGGCTAAAAGCACTGTGTTCAGGCCTTCCAGGTTGTCCATCGAAGATGAGCAAAGGGATGATATATTTACTGCCAACAGACATATACACATGATATGATGTGACAAAAGAAGTTTCATGAGTACATCTTTTAATCCCTAAACTGGTCATCTGTAAGTGACGTTCAATCCCGATTTCTTCTCTGATGCCACCACAGAACAAATGCGGTGATGAAGAAGCAGTTACGATCCACCGAGCACCCCAAGGGAATCTGTTCAAATTTCACCACAGCCTCCTAACGTTCCGTATTTTCTATATTTCATATGGCAGCCCTTTGATCGGTTGTTTTCCTGTTTGAGGAAATTTTATCTTTCATTGATTATATTCAATGAAACGAAGGCGAAAGTAAAAGAAGAAATGAAATTCATCATTGGCTTAACATAATCATCGAAATGTAATTGCTCAAACAGTCTTAAGTCAATCTGAAAACGAGCAGCAGTTCTTCAGCTAGTCTGTCTCTCTCATTCCTATCGGAAGATAACTTAAACGTTGTCACTTTAAGCCTGTTGTCCTCTCGCCTCACAATTTGTAAAAAAATTGCCTTTAAAATATTGCAAGGTAAAATGATTCAATCAACCACTGGGAGGGGACCATACTGGTGACAAGAAAATCGCACATAAACGGATACGTAACTCCACCAATCCCGAACAATAGCCGTTTAGCACAGTCAAAGACACAAATATTGATCTACTGACCCCTAATTTAATTACTAGCAAAATGGAGTTTTAGATTCAATTAGTTAATGTAAATGATAGTTGAAAAATTCCACCAATGAACTTTGCTGTGTATCAAATCAATTTATTATACTGTTTCACGGATCAGTAGAACTCTGGGATATTTTAACAACTAACTTTTGTAATACTTTATTGGTGTGGCAAACAATTTAGCATTATGAGTGTCAAATAAATAGTATCGTCCTTGCGTATCCAGGATGGAATTTTGTTCTGCTTAAATAAAACCCAGCTGGAACGATTTAATATTTATTTTGATATCTACCCGTTCAATATTTTAATCTTTCTTCCATCATTGTCTCCAAACTTAAGTTTACTGCTTTGGGTAATTGAAAGAAGCTTCCGATTTATTGACTGTTGTTTCTCTTAATTCCGATCGGAAATACGACACCTTGGATATCAGTCCCACTCTCAAAGGGAGAAAGCAACCAACCTAAATATTGGAACTGATTAGCAAAAATTACCAGGGAAAAGGTTGGCGTTTATCACTAGAGAAAATCGATGTTTTGCTGAGTGAGAAATTACTATGAGCGACGTGTTAGTTGCCGAGGAGAAATCGTTCCAGAGACAACTTAACTCAGATGGTTTAAAGGTTGAATCATGAAATTCGCTTCGAATTAGGGCGGTTTTTATTGATAACCCTTCGTAGCATTACAACACAAGTCCAAATGATTCATCGTCATGCGTATACAGATCACAAAAGGGTTTGTTGTTAGTGGGGTCACATTTTCACGCTGGATCGAAAGGTCATTCGGAATGGGGATATGGTAGGTGGTAGATTGAGCCCTATGTGTGTATGTGGCGATTGTGAAAAGTTCAGTAGCCTCGGTGGGACTCGAGTCCACGCATTGACGCCGCCTACTCTTTGTACGCGTATGCTCTACCAGCTGAGCTACGAGGCCACACCGATAGCATTGACCTTTTCACATTCGAATTACCCATCCAACTTACAGAGGCAAATGGCATCCACCAGTTAGCATGTAGACTGACTGCTTCGACAGGTTTTCCTCAGAATTCACCCAAGTCCACTGTATAAGCTTCTAAGGCTGTCTTTGGATGAGATCCATTTTGATTGGAGTGTTGGAAGGGGTGGTGATATCGATCAATTTGGGAACAGGTAAAGTGAAGAGCTTGAGCAAGACGCCTTTATGCACATAGATCTGGTGCGGAAAGTATCCTCAGCATGGCTACTGTGTAGAGGGGTTGGAAGAAACACGATAGAATGGGCTGAATGCGGATTCTGGTCTAATTTGGTGGCTCAAAATGCCTCTTCCTATGGTCCCTTTGCCTCCGTGCCTTATTTAGCCTGAACATTGTTCCTTCGTCCATTGGGACAGTTGCCTCGCCGTGCGACCAATGTACGTTGCTTTACAAGCACACCGGAATAGGTAAATGACTACAGAAGTGACCAGCGTAGGTAACCTATCTTTGTGGATGGTTCAGATCATGAGCGAGCCTGCGAACACGCGATAAACGAGCTGCGCAGTGGGTCCGCTTTACTGTACGCGTTAGACGAGGTCAGGGTTCAGACCTCAATGAAAAACTAGGCGGAAGCATAGGTTTATCTTTTCAGCTTCGTGATCCTATTCGGATAGTGGCCTTTCATGAAAGTTTCTCTAAGCAAACCGTTCAAGATCATCGTTTTCTATGAGAACGGCCCTAATTTAGGTTAGTTCTTCATTCAAAATGCTATCAGAGCAGATCTTGCTTGCTCGTGATGTGGGACACTGAATCAGATTTATTTTACTTGAATGAGACAAAGTTTGCACATCACCCGGTCTCAATTAATTTTCTAAGTATTCGACAGTCTAAGTAACCGTTATCTTTTTGGAAGGGTGTCATATCTAAGTAGGTCAGTTTGTGGTTTTCTTCTGTTTTCTTCTTCAACATGAACCGAATCAATTCATGAGCTTCATTGAATATTTGTAGCACTCCTGTCGTGTTCCTACCTTTTTGTTTGAGAATATTTCGTCCACGTAGCGGCAATACAGATCCAATGGCACAAATTCTTGCTTCAATGTTGTATTTTCCAATTATATCAGCTGAGAGTGAGTCGAATGGTGATCCCGTGTCCACTCTGTCTAGTTGACGGTTAAATGTTTCATCAAATAGAAAGTGAACTTCAAATGTGTGTCTCAGCAGTAGCTACTTGAGATTCCTTGTTCTTATTCCTGTCGGCATTTGCTACAGAGAAAACTGATCGTTTCCAAGACTGGTGCATTCATGACGTTACATCCAAGGAGACCATTAGGCCATTGTATACGATCCGATGATTGGTGATGTTCACGAACTCACGAGTGTCTCGCAAGCTGTATTTAGGAAGCATTTTGCGCACTGGTTTAAGAACTTGTACAAGCCACTTGGCAGCCTGATGGTGTGGTGTGTTGACATTGGACAGAATTGATCTCAATGGTGTGTGGGATAAATTCTGCTCCATATTGACGCTCTTTACATACACACACACACACAGCACCGCTATCCTATTGTCCATTGTCTTCCCTTTGACCGTGT
>UZAN01042714.1:4077-19044 GCA_900618425.1 Echinostoma caproni | reverse complement strand
AGCAGCGAGCGAGATTTTCTGTGAAAGCTAGTAGATCAGCCACATATGGGTGTACAAAGTGTGACACAGAATTATCAGATTCTGTGAACATTTAGGGGCTTTTCATTTCTAGGATGCTCAAACCGAAGTTTTGGAGCGGTCTTGCCAGCAATCCATCAAACAATGGACCATCGTCATGAAGAGCGGTGACCAAGGTAGTTCATAAATCTTTCTCTCATTATTAATGATCGGTCACTATGAGACTAGAATTAACTGGCGGCTAACTCACTCTTGTGAGAGTCGATAATTTTAGCTGTAAAGAGAATAATCCCGATGACGTTTGCAATACCCCATCTTCAGGTTCCTGTTGATCAACAGGTGAGTGAATCGGATGGAAACAACGCCACAGATTGTTAGATTGTGCACCCAGTTCCCGAAATGCCTCGGCTACTTGTCAACATATATCATTTTTACGACAGAATGATATAACTGAGTTGACTTGAACTGTCAGCGACTACGTCAGTGAATTTTTTTCTTTAAATTTTATATACATTAGTGCATCAATGAAACGAAACACAAAAGAACGTATAACCAACAGGAAACGTGGGTCACTCCTTCTTTGACATGTCTTGCACCTCAGTATCACCATGTATTGGTTGCTTTAATAAACCCTCGGGCGTGATAACCATGTTCTTCTTTCGTGTATGTGATTGATGCCTAGAAGGGTGGTCAAGTGTCAGCAGTAAATAAATGTTCACTTCACAAGCACTCAAGATGTCAGGTGTTGGTCAGATGTTTGAAAACAAATTGCCGACATCGGCTAGCAGGTGTAATTAAATCTAGCTCGCCCAAGCTATCAGGACCCATTTTCACTACTCTGTTCATGTCTATTGTTATCATTTTAGAGTGAGCTATCGCGGATGCTCAAGCGTAACACCGGATTCCTGTCCCCAAGTTACATTGCTTCGAGTTGTACTCACAACAATTGCAGCTATTTTTGTTTAAAAAGGTCTACCGTTCCACACTAGACTGTACCCTCGAAAAACGGTCAGTCCTGACGATGGATCATAGTCTATTACCCGGCTGATTTTTTCGGATGAACCTCCCACCAGCGGTGGCGGTCTTCGAATGAGTACGACAAGTGGTTCGCCTGCGAACACATCGGAAGAAGTTTTACTTGCCTGTCCGAAAAGAAACCGCTCACACAGCCTCCTCCACTCGTTACAAAACGTGTTAGGTGTTATATTCTCCTAACCATGTTTAAACATTATAGAACATCAGGGTGTTTCAAAGAAATTCAATAAAACTACTTGACAGCGCAGTGGCGTTTGCAACATATTGCCCATTTCACTCCGGGAACTCCGCGCATTTGCATTGTTATCTGTTGTAAATGCACTATCGGTAATTAAGGTTACAATAATGTATACCCCCGTTAAGCATGGTACGTTCGCTGATCCGGAGTATGTTTTCTCCGAATGAAGGAAGCACAATTAGGCCTATCACTTCAACTAAAGGATTGGAAACTCCACTGGTGATCTACTCACTCAGAAGCACTAAGTAGTTTATTATTTTTAGTCGTTACAGTCTATATGTTACAGTTTATATCTAGAAAACGAAGGATGTATCCTGTAGATATTAGCCACAAAGAATATTTTTACTTCATTTACTTCATTTAAATACTCGGAATCTCTGCAAATAAGAAATATCCAAACAAATTCAATTGTCTTCATCAACGTTCGATACCGAAAGCATTTATAGAATTGTCATAGATAATTTATCATCAGTGATATTCCATTCGAAAGGGCATGGCAAAAAATACCGTAGTTGAGCAAATACTGAAAATGCGGAATATAAGGGATGGTATACTACCATACACTCTCAAAATTTACCAAATAGCCTAGTATTATAGGGATAAAATTCACTTGCAGAACGTAACTCCGAGCCTCTTTCTGTTGTGAAATTCCTACTTTCATGCAGGTTCTTTCATTTACATGGGATTCACTTCTAATCAAATTTAGCACCTTAGGCTTTAGTAATATATTTCTGACCGCCGTATTTTTCTCTCTAGTTACTAGTTGTAGTACAGAAGTACTTTTGCTTATCTTAGTGCTCCAATCTATTCCAGACATTTGTAGTCACTTTTACGCGCGATACGATCTATCCGATTCGTTTCACTCGGAGGAGGCAGACCATGCGTGTGAAAGACAACGTCACATCACAAGAAGATATCACCTCGGTTGGTGACGGAATATTCAAAAGAAACTGCTGAATTATGTAATCAGGCGATGAAAAATGAATGAGAGACACTCATTTTACGCTGAATGGTCCTTTTAATAAAATATCTGGACAAATGATGGATAACTGCAAACACCTGGAAGGCAAACTTAGCGACTCACCGATTCAGACCGATGTTGGCTTCATCCGTAAAGACAATCATCCTTACAAACACATTTACTGACAACTTTAGTTAGACCGTTTCAGGATTCAATTACCCACAATTTGTCTTCTTACTGCCTTTCCATTGTTACCTCAAAAGGTTATATAACATTTTCCGTTTGTCTATTACAAATAGGCAGAAAAGCTTTCATTTTTTGTTTGGTGAAAAAATGTAAGAATGGGGTAGGAATGAGTTTACACAGAGGAATGCAACTGGTGATTGTTTCGCAGGGGAAATTGCTATATGGAAGAAAGATGAGGCAATGATTGTAGTTTGAAATTTAATTTAATTTCATCTAATTAGTCTTTCTCGTCAGATGAAAACCTATTGTCGTATAAGGCTTCTTGATGAATGGAGGTTGCTCTGATTATGCAACAGTTTATAACACTGCCTGTAAAAATCTTTCTTATAGTCTGAGCCAAAGACGAGACAGAGGGAAGGGCGATGGAGAAATTCGAAGGCTCAAATGTAAAACAAAAATGCCAAAGGAACTTGACTGAAACGCGATACAGACTGCCTAGCCTTTTTGTGATATTGGTAAGGTTGAATGTGAATGCGAGAAGAAATGCACTGAGCAACCACACTTCCAGCTTTAAGGTTCGTCAATAGTGCATTCCATTCCATGTTCCTATGGAAACTTCAACTGCAAACTGATGGGGTCGGATTTCAAAAAACGTGTCACCGGTCTATGTGGTCATTGGTGGCAACCATTTGAGCAAAGGCTTACAAAGAAAAAAATACGCAGGGGGTGCTGTCGGTGTACTCAAGAAAATCTGTTATATTATTTAGAATAATTGTAGAGTTTAAAACATTCAGCGGTATTCTTCAACTTCGTTTTTAAAATATATTGAGTTTTAATCCTCAGATTAAATACCGGTGATTGTTTTAATTTGAAACTGCTGCTATGTTGGCATTATTTTTCCGTTTTTTTTTGCATTAGATGTCAGTGAATGTCCTATTATTTCAACATTTATTTGATAAACATATCCCGACGATGAAACACTATGGCCGCCAAATTCCATGCGCTAACAATTCTTCTGAAGTCCTAAAGGGGTTTGATGCAGTTGCTAGGTGGTCAATATCTTGTTCTCTTATAAAGAATACCTCCAAAGATTAAGATGCGATTTTTATTAAAATCCTGTGGGACACATCGGATGTAAAAGCAAGCTTCCCCTTACTGTGAGATAATGGCCACCCAGTACCGTGTCTCTCCGCAGTGGACTATTTGCATCTCATAATCTGTCATGTTCCATACACGTGAAAGAGACATTTTGTAAGTTTAGAAGAGTAACATTTTCTCCTTGAAACTAAACGTGCTTTCTGTAGTACAGAAGTCATTTCAGTTTGTGAAAGCTCACGTTATTTCTCACAGGTTCAAATGTTCATCTGTTAATTTTCTTGGCTACCCTGATGAGGATTTATTCATTCTAGGATTTTTATAGCACCTATGCAAGCGCAGTGAACTTCCTAGTGCGATCGGTTTGTTCTTATTCCAATCCACCTAATAATTTCTCGGTAGCCCACACCACATACCAATTCTTATCTCTATTCGAATTCAGGCACACAGACAATCTGTGAACTCCATATTCTTTTCCCTGTTTATATATCAATATTAGCCAGGGGGGGGGGGNGAATTCTTAGAAATGGAGCGTAAAATATACTATATTAATACACAGTATCATCATAAGAATACCATAGAGATCCCTATCTGGGGTGCTGCCCAATGGATTTCCATCTGTGAAGAGAGCCACTGATGGCCATCCGATGATTTGATGGAATGAGCAATGTCGCATGCGAGGAACGTAAATTACGAGACCTGCTGTCGTCAAAACACAGGGGACCGACTGGCAACTTCGTGGAGGCGAGCCACATCATTAGGGGTGATTGTTTAATTAGGCTCACAGCAGGGAATAGTTCACGTAAAAGATTGACTGAGAGTTTTTGGTACTGTTATGACGGAGCGCACAGAACCCGTCGGGTTACGCATCGATCCGCGTCACACCACAAGTGCGTTCGTGATGCCCAAAGGCAAATCGATTCCGGATTTGATGACTAAGGCGAATCCGAGCGATGTCATCCGATTGATCAACCGGAGTGTCAAGGACTCAATCTGATTGGTGCTTCGTCGCGTCGTTTTTCGTACGTTCAATGAACCGCATTTAGTTACGTATTGCGTCCTGATCAATAAAACACTGATTGCCATCTTCTCAGCCGTGTTCTCTCCCCGTATCGTTGTAGGGGCTAGTTAATAGGCGCTCATATCGATCATACGTCTTGACAAGTATCTTGCCGATGAATTTGATATAACTGACCGACCATTTAGATAATAGTTCTTCTCGGTCAATTATTAGTGAATCTAAGGTTCAAGCTTCCCAAGATTGCGGTCACTCAATTCGTTCATGGGACAAACTTCAGCGTTGTCAGAAGATAGATAACCTTGAACAGTTCGTCACTTAATCACAGCATCTTTTAAAAATCATCCTGTATCTGCTCATCACCATCTTTTAGCATCCAGACCAATTTCAGCGTTATCAGATTCTCCATCAAGTGTCCTACCGATCAATCTGCAGTTTATCCTTGACTCTTGTCGTTATTAACTGTCATAAACTTGCATCTAATTATTTTTCATTACCGGAAAGGAACAGTGTTTTCTGATCGAATAAATTGATCAGAACTGGAGGTCATGGGAATATTCAGGAGCGAGTTATTGAACTTGACGAGGAAACGTTTCCCCAAGTAGGGATTCCAGCAGCTGGAAGTGAACCTATAAGGTTTACATTGTGTGTAAGTTTGAAAGCACTGAAGCTTTAGGAAAAAATATGTATACCAACAGTCGTACCGAACATATTTACCGGGAAAAGTAGCTGCAGACAGCCCAGAGAGGATTCTTAGTGACAGGTTAAGACAAGGTTCAGTTGTTTCCGTCTCTTTGTTTCTGCAAGATAGAATGTAAGTAAATTTCGCTCAGCTTTTATACACGATGACATTTGTTGGAATTCAGGGAGTGCGGAGACATGGGAGAGACAACCTGTCAGTTCTGTGTTCAATTGGTGGTTGGGGGTTACGGGAATCCTCTATGCAAAGTTGACACAGGAATTTGTATAATATTATGCAAGTTCCACAATTTGCTGGATCAGAGAAATAAAAGAAATGCGGCTGATAATCGTTCCACCGCGGCGTACGACTTTCAAATCTTGTTTTAATAAGTCAGGGAAAATAAGCACTGAACAATGCAGTAAGATGGGAAAACAGACTGATGTGAAACAGTAGAAGTCCTGATTTGGGGAAAAGAACTGAATTTAAGAAAGATTACCGGTGGAGGTGTTCAGATAGAAGGAAGGAGTGTGATGGCACAGCATATCGTCAGTGTATTTCAAAACACATACGAGAGAAGCAAAAGGAATATGATAACTGTGCGTGCATTATAAATATAGGGACAGCATAGCTTCTTCCAGAACTTCAGAGTTCATTTATAATAGAACAAAGATTGACGAATAAGCTCGTTTTCAGTGATTCTCAGTAATACTCAATACATCACAATAAATATTACGGTGTTTATATATCAATCAGTATTCAAACACAAAAGAACCAATTAATTGTTTTAGGAAAGCAAAAATAACCTCATCGGTTATTTGGGTTAATTTCGTCTTCGGACCGGATGTGGAATTCTCAATGGTCACATAATTGTTAAGTCATCCGATCGTTGGGATCATGCACAACTGTTGACTAAGGGTTTCAATTAAGTCTTTCCAAGTCTAGTGACTTGTGCTCGATCAGGCAAACAGCTGGATAGCCAAGCTGAAAATTGATTGGGGCATTAAACAGTCCCCGGTTAATGTAGCAAACTTGATTGAGGAATGGAATCAAATGCTGAAGAATGGTCACGAAAAACACACCAAACAGACTTACCAGAGTTGTTCAAAGGCTTAGCAATAGAATGACTAAGTGTGAAGTCTNTGAAAGCAAGTTGTAAAGGATCATTGAGAATGTTTATAGACTGTAGAAGGCATTTGAGGATAGCCTTTTCAGCTGAAGGTAGAAATGCTGTGGGACAAGAACGTATGAAAAGGATAGGAGAGCTTGATGCTTTGGGGATAGGTATGGTTGTATCCGCCCTCGAACAGTCCGGGATGGTATAAGTGTAAAGCTATTGATGTACAGTGACGGTGATTCACCCATCTAACGAAGCAGCACTAAATTTGAAGGGTGCGGAAGGTACCCCCAAGCCTGCAGCAGAGGACGAATTACAACTATTAACAGTTTTACCATATCACATTTTGAGAAATAATCTACATTACAAAGATTGTGCGGTCAAAATTCCTGAAGAATGTGCGACGACGGGCCTGGAAATGCAACACTGAGATCGTCAATACGAACGCTGAACTTTGACCGTACTTTATTCCTTTCACAGAGCAGTGATGCGTTGCCCGGAAGTGTTTATTGTTTTCAGAATTCAATCAGAAACTAATGCGTCTAGTCTATTTACTTCACTTTTGCTAAGCCTGGATAAGGGTCCGATAGCTACAGTATAGTGAGGCATGTATCCATATTCCTTCTATTTTGTTTGAGTGATTAGGGAACGCACGTGAAGAGAGACGAAGGAGTTGATGAAAACCATGAAGAAGTCAGTCTCAGTGATTAATTGAGAGAAGAGATATTTGTGAGTGAGCGATTAAGATAGGGAAATCTGATGTGCTCAAATCGAGAGGAAGTTTTATAGGTACAATGTAAATAAACTTTAGATCAAACTAGACCAAATAGTGATCGTTTGTGGAAATTACTTTTATTTCTAAACGAAAAAGGAGATAGTGGGCTGGTGAGTACTCTGTTCAGTATAGAGTTAAGTCTTGCAGCAGAGTGAAAAGATCTGTCAAACCTAGTGTTCAAGGTGGATGGGTAGTTGTATGGGCGAAGTCCTCAACGATAATGTGTAAGTTAACATCTAAATTCGAGGCAATAAAGGATGTTAATGAGTCAGAGAGTGGCATGCGTTCTGATTGTGTACAGCTAGGTGCCGTGGACAAGTAGTGAAAACTATATGAGTAAACCGGAGAAACTTTAGATGACATTCCACGATTAGGCATCCAATACCTCCTAACAGTACCGAAATAACGTGGGACTTGTCAAACCAGGAAACCCTAACCTATCTTATGAAACACCCTCTAGTCTTCTTTCCTCTGATTCGGTGATCTCGTCGGTGAATTTGAGAACTGTCCAGCGACAATAGAGTGTCACCTTTATCCCTATCCAGCCACGATTCTTGCATACAGTTCACACAATTGTTCATGTACATTCTTGAGTGGGGAAGGGGATTTAAATTCGTCATTTTAGAAACAATGGCCAAATCCTAGTGCAGATCGATGAGGGAACACTCATTTTGGCCCAGGGGCACTTTGCCATCCTGCATGCATGCGTTTATTGGTTACAGCTAAACAAAGAGTAATTGGAGCAGCGCAAGCCAATGAATGGATCCAAAGATGTTCCGTCATGTCTAAGACAAATAACGAAAACCCATTAGTCGAAATGACGCATGATAACGACTGAAAATTTCCAGCAGTGACGGAGAGTGTGTAACTAGAGTGCAGTCAATCGACGTTCTAGGAACTTATTTTGCTTTTTTCAGGAAGACCTCTAACACATTAGTTTAAACCGTCTTAGAATAGCTCCTGACCGAAGGGCGACTCACAACTGGTTCACAGCCTTCGCAACCTATGATCCACTTATTGAAGAAACTTCGGTTAAGTTTCTAGATGCCCGCATGATAGTAGTAGGGAATCGGATTTGAATATATGATGTACAGAGCAAAAATTGTGAAATGATATCTACAAATTTTTGGACAGCCTGAGTTATTTTCGTCAACAGTGTAAATCAATCGACCTAACTGTGGGTCAATATATAAGCGAAAAAAATTTTCTACACATATCCAGATGGTTTACTGTTTCCAACCTAGTTATTACCCGGGGAACTGGTTCTGAGATGAGCTCATAAAGATGATTCGTGTTCTATTATTTAAAGAAAACATGTAAAGGTATCTGATCAGCTGGCCGTTGGTCGAGTTGGTAGCATGCTTTGGTCCCACTCTTGGGGTCCCGGTTTCGATCCCTAGCTAGGTCGACGGATCCCACTACTGATGAGACTCAACCGGGTTAAAACAGCTGTTTAGTTCTCCCCAGATTTGCAGTTCGCGCTGTGCCTGTTTTATAAGGAAGGAAATTTACCATATAACGTTTTGGTATTTATTTTCCATATAGAGCCATGATGGATATATTTTGAGCCTAGGTTTGCATCCCTGTAATTTCCATGCATTGTTGATAACTACTAAGTGTGCTTGGAGTGACGCGGATCCGGAATACTGAGTATCTATTTACTAAATAAATGGGATGGCAGGGAACATTCTCAGTAAATTAGTTTATTTTTTCTTTATCCCATGTACGATGCAATTCATATGGAATGGTGTTCAATAAATTCGTCTTAAATACATAACATTGTTGAGAAACCTTTCGGATCCAGACGAGTAAAGAAAGTCATCAGTCGGGTGAACTTTCTGTGGTTCGCAGTGATGCTTTGAATTAGTGAGAAAATGTTTTACGGTGGTGAAAATTAATTGATTAGTAACATGTCGGTGGAATTTGTGGATTAATTCGTTCAAAATATCTGGTTTGAAAACAGGCTCTCTGATAAGGTGAAGAACAGCAGAATTGCAATATGGTATTTTACTATCAAAGAAAAATTGGAATTTATTACTGGTAGCCACCGTGTTTTAGTAATACATAAGAAACAAAGCTGGATAAGGACATTCTACGTTGCTATTTTCATGTGGAAAAGTTCACTAGTTCAGAAATATGTTACACTGATACTCAATGTAAAGCATGCGAACAAAGTAGATAAATTGAAACCTCAGCGCTTCTTGGAATTCTCAAGTGCTTCTTTGTTCATTCTACAATACGAAATGGAACCTCCATGTTTACTGTTGCGTGGAACCCGTATAATCACCACCTTCATTTGTAAAACTCCATTGAGAACTACATCGGATATGTTGCTGCGTTTTGTATAGTTCTAACGGCTGACGATCAGTATATTTCCAAAAAGCTTTCCTCCAGCCATCGGTTGTGGGGACTATGGACAAGACGGGCAGCCCACACGCCAGACATAAATCACCGCGAAATGTGAGGATGCCATTTACCGAGGAAAGTATAAAGGTGCCTCGTTTATTATGTTCACCCAATATCCCTCCGTTCCAGCAGCCTACCTACATTCACATATGCTTGTGCAAGTTAGTTAGCGAGGGCTGCGCGGCGTAGGGGAGGGGTGACAGATAAGCAGTCAGAGAAACCATGATCCACTTACACAGACTGGGTGGCCTGGGGAAAACAGTCGGCTATCAGAGAGAGGAAAATATCTGATTCGGCTAACGTACTCGACGATTTCAGTTGTGTGTGGTGGTGCGGTGATCATGTTTGCAGTACTTGCTGATACCGAGGTTGACGACGATGATGATAGCTGTAATGGTCGCAGAAAAATATGACGCTGGTGTTGGTGGTCCAGGCATCGTGACAGAGATCTTTCCGGGTAGACTATCTCGGGCAAATGCGCAAAGTGAAATACGCGCATCAGAAGAAAATGACCGGTTGGCATTAAATCGAACAAACCCGTAAATCGTCCCATGTGAACTTAAAGACCTGTAATGATTTCAATTTACGGATGTGATTTATGCTCCCGTAGAATGTTCGTAACCTATTGTCTGTTACAGATTAGGTCTGTGATAGTGATAGTTGAGCCTAATTGCATTCCTGGCCAGATTGACTTTTATATTTTTGTTTCAAGTGACATTGAACATAACCGCCTGAGATGGCTAGAGATTAATCAATGGTTTTTAGTAAATTTGCAAAACCACTGGAAACAATTGTGTGGATTTTTAGTGGAATTATGAACAGTATTGCAGCGTCAAGGATTCAATATTCCAAAAAGTTTCACTCGTTTTTATAAGGACGTTTTATTACTTTTCATTACCATATACGAAAAAAGAATTAGAAAATCATGGACATTTCTATTCAGAACTCTGGGTTTTTCAGAATGAAACACTGTTTTATATCACACAAGTAATAACACAATATATTTCTAAAATAATGATGCTTGTTATGCTATTAACTTTCGGGAAATACTCGCACACAGACACTCAAGGTTTGCCAGTAGAGTATTTGAGGAAAACATACATTAATGAATACGAAAATCACCTACTGAGGAATACTGGAGCCGGAAATGGAATTGCAAAATGTAGTGCCTTGAGATGTGTGCAAAAGTTCTCGATTTAGAAACGCACATGCCTTGTAATGCAGGTAAGACAAACTTCACATAGATTTGTCATTGCGTATTTCGCAGGTCGCTTCACCAATTTGTCCAGCTTCTCCTGCAATACTTCACTCAGATCCCTGGAAGAAAACCACGTAATTGAAGACTACATTGTAAACCTCGCATGCTGGCTGCTTGCAATGAAAAGAACTCACAAAAGACATCCTGTTATTGGTCTGAGAAGAATTGGTCCACTCTGCATTACAATGTAGGATAGAATTTTGCGGTGTCATTTTTGGCTTTGATATAGCTCAACGATCGATAATTTTTAAGTCAATCGGTGCTCGTCTTCTTCCACAGGTGCCTCCTGATAGTTTGCTTGTGGGTAGTATATAAAGACGTCAATATAATATGCACTATTATCAGATAATAGAATCAATGACTTTGATGAACCTGATTCCTAGCAAAAAAATATGTTGCAGTTCTCAAAATCATATTTGCATATCTTTAACCTTGGGCAACCAGCAGTTATTCCTCCTTTTTTACATTTCTGCTTGAAGTTTTGCCCCCTAGGTCATCCGGATAACATTTGTAATGATAGGAAAGCTGCGATTCAAAGACAGAAAGCATTTAGTGCAGAACAGCATGAAACTCCATTCTCTCTTTCATAAGAATATTTATTCTGGTTGATCTAGATATTCCAATAAATAAATTCTCCACCAGATGCAAAGTAAATGTACTTCTATATGACAATGTTTTACCGTAATAAAGTTGAAATATAATGTGGTCAGGAATCCGTCACCGGAATGTATTAGAAATTTGCATAACCTGACGGCTTACTCTCTCACTTTCACGAGTGCTTCAACGGTTTGTCTCATCATGATGACATTTTTGTACAACGTGGCAGTAAGGTGTAGGAAGAAAAACAACAAAGTTGAGAAAAGATGATGAATCAATGCGTTAGAAACCACCGAATCTTCAAATAATCTATTTCAAGTTTGTCGGAAATTGTGTATACCACCAATGGAAAAAGGATAATTAAATTTCAATTACAGATGAGATCAAATTTTACCCAGCCATTATTGAACACCAAACAAAGTTGGGCACGTACTGCTTTTTCTCAAACGTCCGATTGCTGAGGCCGTACTTTAGGCATTTGGTTCAATTTACTGACGCATGTATGGTGGTTGACGGGCAAGACACCAGGCGGAGAAAGGACATCTACCCACTTGGTCTTCCAATAGAATCAAACTCCCAAAACAAGAAGTACATATCTATCCTGTCCAATGATTTAGGTAGGAAATAGGTACGGACCGTTTTATTATCGGGCTTCTGTACACGTACCCTGGATAGCGCTAAATTTGTTGCACCAAGAAACAATTCTCACTATCGATTTGAAAACGTAATGTCTTTCCAAGACAATACTCCTCTTCGGGTAATACAATAGGTTTGTCCCAGAGATCATCTAAACCCTATTGCATATATTGTTTCCCACATAAAGCAGATTAGCGATTTTCTGACCGAATTCACTCAATTCCCACGTAGCTGCTCGGATCTCTGTATTGAAGAAATTGATCAGTTAGATTCACTCTGGAGTGATATTCATTTCCCATGTTCGGTATGTACGAAAGTAAACCAATAAAAGGTTCCTGAGCACCAAGATTTTGGTTTCCATACCACAAAGATTCACCGAAGTTCTCACGAAGAAAGCAAAACACACGGAGTATTGAAAAAATGAAAAAATACCTTTGGTATGCCTATCAACCATCCTTATAATTGAATACCTGTACTTTTTTCTACCTATAAAACCAAGGATGTTCTGAGTGCTTTCCTGTCATTTGCACTGCATGATCCACGCAACGACCACCAAAAGTATCGACTGTCGTGAACACAATAACTTGAGCTATCTTGTCGACAGTTGTTCTTTACTTTCAGTATCTATTAATGTTTGTTAGAGATTTATTTCGATAACCGCGAACTGCATATAATGCTGTACGCAAACTGTTTTGCGTATTTTGATGTTTTTTCTGCACTTGAGTTGAGTGCAAGAAATCACTCTGTTTGGAAACACTTCATTCTAAATCATTTACATGGTCCTACTTGAAGTAAGCTGCACAGACACTGTGAACACATTTAATGATGCTCGGAAAAAGATCCTTAAAATTGCTTTCACGTAATTTAATTCGATAGCATGTTTCTTGAGGCACTACTCTTATAACAACCATTTTGCGTGTTCCCCATTTGGTTTAATTCTTGGTACGAAGACAAACAATGTCGACCATTTCTGGTGGTACGTTAAAAAATTGAAAATCTGAATTATTACTACTCTGTCCAACATGCAGCTGCTAAGACGAATGAAATAGCTTTCCTCTCAATAAGGACGCTAGAAATTCCCGCGTTGTATCCCCGATGCTGTGCCACTACGCTACTGACTGATCAATGCCCCAAGCCCTAAATGACTTTGACTTTGATTATCCTCTATCTATCTGGTTTATTCAAGGATCCACGTAGAGCATCGCCTAGCCTATCTCCAGTCAGTTGTGATCGATGTTGAGTGCTTTTCACAGACGACTGGTTCCTGGCGGGCAGGGGACGATATGCTTAAAAGTAATCCTCGTTTCAAGCCATCTGACGAAACCTGCACATCAACCACAGAAAGAGAAAGTTATCAACATAAGAGCGATAAAACATACAACAAATATATTTCTCATCGTTGGCCGCAATGGAATACAGGCAACTGAAAACAGCGATGGTATTTGATGAAATCTAAAGTGATATCGGTGAGAAATGTCAATCAAATTAAGCATCGTATCTGATTCAAACAGATTAAAAGCTATTTTCTGTTGCATTAAACAAGCAAAGTGTTTCCGGAATACTCCGCAAAATCAGTGATGTTTCCAGGGTTTGCTATGTCATTTGTATACTACTTGCCGTAAAAGTCTAATTAGCATAATTATTCAGAAATGGTATGTGTGAAGGACGTATTTTCTGTAAAAGCATTTTCTATCAAAAATTAAATAATAGGTAGCTTTCAACATTTGAGATGATTCAGTCGACGTAGTAAACACATAACGACTCATTTGTTTACCAGAATTGTTCCACCTCGATTTGAGTAGTTCTGACTAAAGCACAAGTCTTCCTGTTACAGTGGCATACAAACTTTCATATATCATCGACGTGCGCACGGTTATTAATGAATAGACTAATGCAAATCTTCATCGTTTTCCAAGACGTCTTACTAACTCCAGGTGTAAAGCATAAAGCTGAAAAACCGAAAAGGCATCATTCAACTTCAGTGCATCACAGCAGTTGGCAGTTGTGTACATTCACTGATCCGGTACCAGCCCCGGTCCCGAAATGGAGAATTGTGACTAATACTGTCACTACTACTGCCTTTATTACCACTACCACAACTAATACTACAGAAAAAGTCAAACACGGCACGGAGGTAAGACCCCACTAGGGGAGATACACACTAAAGTGCTCATCTTTTATGGTTTGTGATAGTCAGACCTCACACACAAAGACGGATAAGGACCAATAGATTCCTCCGTTTGCATGACCCATAGCGGTAACTTGTACATTGTGGTTCGGGTTGCCAACAGCTTGCTGTGTATGCACCATTGATTATTTCTAACAAGGTTGAGAACACTAAACATTACTTCAAACTTTTCTCAATAATTTCAGGATATCATTTTAGAACGACTTGTAGCTACAAGAGGGTTTGATGAATTATGTTAATCGTTTTGTATTTTAAAACGAAAAAGAATTCCATTTCCTTGAGGATATAATGGTCGTCTTTACTAATAGGGAGTCGTATTTTGGAAAATAAGAAGCTGAGAAAGTAAAATAAAATCGGAGACCGAAAGTTTTATTTGGCTAAACACGAAAAAAACGACAATACCAGCCCCAGTAGCGATTGGGCCAAGATGGGTTAATTTCACTGAGAAGTGAGAGTTATTGTATAATTGGTAGTTTGCCTCCCCCCATAAGTTCACCGTAGTCGACATAATCACATGCACGTTACGATAGAATTGGTCTTGTTGACAATACAAATACTTTGTTTAAATCCTGCCTTTCATATCACTTTCGTTGACGAGGCCATGCAAATGAACATTCCGATTCCCCTGATCTGACTGAAATCTGCTATCAACCGGAGACTTTTGAATGAATTCAATAACTCGTGCTGGCTTTATTGTTGTGTCATTTCAGACATTTCCAAAATTTTATTGTCTCTCAGTGTTCAATTACATAACCCCGTC
>UZAN01042713.1:8674-40537 GCA_900618425.1 Echinostoma caproni | reverse complement strand
ACAGTTTGTGGAGCAACTCAAGTCTGCGCCAATGACTACTCCTAGATCTTTCTCGGATGGAGCATTAGGCAGAGTTTCGTGTCCGAGAGTGTAGAGAAAACGACCGTTGTGACGAATACTTACAAAGGATAAATCTGCATTTTATGTTCAGTGATCCTTATAATGCCATCTATAAATGTTTGATATGGAAAATTAAACCATGTGATATGGTAGACCTCATCCAAATGGTCCTAAAATGTTCCCAAGTGAATGGATGTGCTTCTTCCAATTAGAGCGTAACAGAACATAACGATCTCTGCTTCGCTGTTTCGCCTGCCCACACAAAAAACTTTTCTTTGAGAAGAAGTCCACAATCGTGAACATCCACAAGGCAAGCAAAACCTTGCCTTTGGTTCAGTATTTTGCACAATTTGTAACGGTTGGTTGGACTGCCGAGGTCACAAATTAAAACAAATGCGCCCATAACCGACGTATACGTAAGACCTAGAGAAACAGAAAATTATCAACGCAGTTACATAAAAAGAATTAATTTATTTTCAACAAGCTACTATTTCAGTAAAAGTTGCCATGAGGTCAAAGATTCGGCGAGGGAGACAAACGGACAACGTCCACCGAAATTTATCCCTGATAAATATTCCACACCGTATTTTGGATCCTGTTTTCATCTTATTTTCATCAACTTTTCATTGTTATGATTAACATTCTATATAATATTGACATCAGTATCAGATTATTGAGTGGATAACTTATAAACACTGAACGTTTTCTGGTGGGGGGTTTAAACGGTCAACTTCAACCTCCGAAAGAATGGAATTGGTCTTTTCAGGGATATTTCTGGTAAGCATAACATATATGATGTTTAATTAATTATTTATAAGTGATTAATTAAGGTGTGATATCACACCTGAGTTATTCACTTGTAATTACGCGTAATGAGTTTTATTACCTCATAATTGTAGACGGTATCAGCTAGCTCTATTAGTTGGTGGTGATCTGGTTGTACCGTCATCAAATTATCACCTCGGAGGACGTGTGTTCTAAACCCACCACTAACAACGGACTTTCCCCATTGTGTAGTGCACGGCAGCCTTTTAAGTGGTTGCTTTACCGAGTCTGAAAATTTTATCATCATGTATTCAATGAAAGGAAGTAAAAATGGAAAAGAAAAAGGGGCGGTAGCACGATGTGATCCCGACATCCTGCAAAAGAATGATAAGTTAAAATCCCAGTGTAGGAGAAAACAAAACAAATATGTGACTGGGTTCTTATTAAAGATTACATTTATGATATAGCTGATAAAATAATCAGTGATTCTGTTTCTATGAAATATTTCCTATGCACAAAAAATAAACAGTTACACCGTATTGTAAAAATTCCTGGGTGCTTTTAGGGACTTAAAGAATTCCCTTTGTTCTCGTAGGGAAGGATGTGAAATATATGAAAATAATTACTACTATGTTCTAAAGGATAACATAGTGGTTTAACAGGTTGAATTCTCTGACTGAGGATAAACTGCGTCCAAAAGGGTCTATAAGCTCGTGAAGGTAAGAGTGTGGCATAACTAATGGCTGCAAAGCAGTTTCTTGTCTAACATCGACCACTGAAATGTTACAAAAACATGGGCTATATCTCAATAGTTACCAACTTAGTGCCAAATCAACGAGACGTTCTTTTGAACAAGACAACTTTCGGTATTGGGGACCTATTGTTGTATCGAGTAAGTTGGCATTCTAAGCTACCCTCCACAGATGATGAACAAACTTGAGCAAAAAGGTGTTTGTCATTTTCGTGAACGGTGACAACAGAGGCTGGGAGGTAGTTTGCAGTATGCACCGAAATCTAAGCTTTTCGTTTAGAAAAAGAGAAGCTTTCAGAATGGAGTAAACACAAAATCATAGAACTCAGGGCGTATAACTCAAATTGGCTGAAGACTCCAATCCCTTTTGATATGAAGTAGCCGTTGTCGACTCGCAGTATTAAACGACAGTCTGTTGTGAGTTTGACGCAATGTATTGTTTCATGTGCACCATTGTCAATGACAAAATGTCTTACTCAATGAGTAATCGACAATAGTCCGTAAGAAAGCTAATACATTTTTCATTCGGGACACGGTACAATGATGTATAAAAGATTTGAAGTTATAGGCAAGAGTCTCTATCAAGGATAATAGATGAGTGTGACATACCTTTGTGCTACATGGGAACCGAAGAAAAGAGAAGTACTAAATACTGGAGTTTGTTGTACCAATGTCCTGAGTAACACTGTCCATCATCAAATTTTCAAGGATCAATGATGTGATCCGTCCTGATTTTGCAAACACTTATGCAAAATTATTCCCCACAACAAGCTGAAGCTCTTTAGGCTTCGGTTGACTGCACTTGGGTTCTCTGGTTTTGGTTGCACCGATTTGGAATAAGAGCGGTTTTATTCTTGCGTGGAATAGTGAAGGTTGATGAGAACAGCAGGGTTGAATGATTATCAAAATCAATCTGGGCACTTCCATCACTGAATTGTTTAATACTTTCTTTGCTAGATGAGAACGATTATTCTCATACATGGTCCGGTTTTCATTGATTAGTAATTTCGAGTATGTTTTTTCTATCCATATTGTATCAAGAAAGCACAACTTCACAGTCTTCATGCAACCTAGACCACCTATGTTGAACCTGAAAACAGATGTAAGGGAAAATCATATAAATTACAATTCGAAGGTGCAAATTGCAAGTTCAATTCGTCAAAATGAAAAAGAGTTGCAATGAGAGCGTTAAAATAATAAGCAAAAATGAACATACTATGACAACTTTTACGACTTTTCGACTGTTTTTTACCGAGATTCCCAGTGCATAATACCTAAAGCAATCCAGCTAAATTTGCACTTGTTATTGAAGTCCCAATTTTATTGGTTTCATGATACTCATTCAACATTCGACCCCCTTATTGAATTTATCTTTTTAACTCTGTGACTTTTATCTTCAGGGTATACTTCCCCCATAGGATGTAACTTAACCCTCAATTTCTAGCCCAACTGATATCTCCGTGTTTGTAATCTTAAATCTTGTTCCCGCCACCCATCTCACCCATTTTTGTGTAGTAATGTAGCATAAATTTTACAGCAATACCAATTGTAGGTATGCTGGAAAAGAGGACGTGAAATATCACCGTCATTGAGATGGTTGTTGTTCGTGTAAAATTATCACCATGCGTGAAGCTAATGGAAATCAGCATCATAAACGTAAGTTTAAACCAAAGTTGTGCTGCTTATCGCCGATTGAACTGGATTCCACCAATAAAGATAAGCCACGGGCATTTTATACAACATTTTGCAACATTTTCAGTGGCTAATCTTTTAAAACACAAAGAACGTCAGACCGCAAGGGAGATTTTACCGCAATCAGCGGTGACTTTATTTCCAAAGAGCATAAAGTTGACGTAAAATCACACAGAATAAAGTGCCTTAAAATGAAAGTTAACTAATTAGTATGATAAAATAAATATCTTATCACATGCTACTATCCCTTATTAAAAATCAATCAATTACAATCAAACTACCAGCACCACAGAAAATCAATTTCCGAATGATTTTGCGTTAGAAATCAAAGCAGTTTACCTCTCGGGGGCTGAAACATCTATTGGGACATTTGAACAGCAAATTAAACAGAAGTGGAATAAATACTTACTTTAACTGCAAGAATAGTATAATCTTTGAGTTCGAACACCATGGACACGTAAAACAGCAGAAAGCATGTTGTCAGTATCCACTCGGATAAACTGCTGACTACATGGTAGCCGTAGCCCTGTAATAAAAAAATACAATTTTTGATTGTTACCCTGATATGAATTAACACCAAGAAACGGTAAATTTTAGGATATAAATGAGCAAAAACGAATATTACTGAATTGGTTTTCTATGTTCACCGAGCGGTGCGAATCAACTGGAATGATGTAGGTACGATTGGTCATTTGTCGATGATCATTAAAAGTTATATTCAGCTTCTGATCCTGTGTGGGCACTATCAGTTGGTTTACTTTCAATGAGGTTATTTGTCAAAAAATAGAGATCTATCATCAGGTCAGAATCTGATTGAAGTTCACATTAACTGAGTGATCAACTTGATACCACGTGGTTCAAAATTATGGAATCGCATGCTAAATTTCTTCCGTTTTACATTCCTACCACTATATCTACACTATGATGTTTTGGCGCTTTGTTTAGACTCTAAGCTTAGCCATCCACTTCTGATTCCAACCCTTATTCAGTTCAACACACCTGTCGATTTTGAGAGTACTCAGCTTGAGATTGTTGAATTTATAATTGTGTAAGTAAAGGAATCATCAATTTTTTCTAAGCATCGCCTTACGCCTGAATATAGTATAAACCATATTCGTGCGTAAAGCGTAAAGCCTGAAGAAACCTTCCCGAAGAGATCACACATAAAATGACCAAGGTGATATCCCGAAGTGGGAAACTGTCACAGATCATTGCTGTTGATGCAATGGTAAATCAAATTTTTCGTCTCACCGTGCACTGCAAAGCCAAACATTGTACAAAATCCTTCTTGTTCCATTTCTATTTCTCTGACACAGCTGTCATAATTCGCTCATGCCCCTCATCCACCCCGTTGTACATTGGTACAGGTTCAGTGAATTCCGAAAATTGTATTGTTTCATCTTCTAATGTGAAAATCCCACTAGTCTCCTTAATACTTTGTCCAAATGGTAAACCGTGAGAATTCTACCAAAACCGGTACAGGAAAACGCATTAGTAATTGTTCTAAAAGTTGAACTTAACTGAGCTGTCTACATTTTAGACTATCGGTGAATCATGCAGCTTCCGGACTTCCATCGCGCAGTTCACGTTTACTATTTGATAGATTTTCGGTTAAAAATAGAAAAAAACGTTCTGGGTTGGATTAATTTATACTTTTCTTTAGCTCGTGAAGGAACATGCCAACACATTGAGAGTTCTAGTTTTTAATTGTTTTAATAATTTCCGAAATTGGTCTACATCTATTCCGTTATTACACAGTTTTGATACTAAAAGCTGGTACACACAACCTGCCTTCACCAAAATTTGAAGGAAAGCTTTTCTATGCGCCAGTTGAGTGAAGTAAATAGATTCATTTTGCAAATATTGAAGAAGATTATCATTGGCAACATTTTGGGCGCATCTGCCTAAATAATATTGAAAGTCTTGTCTTGTAACCCAATCCTTTTTTTCAACAATTAAAGAAGGTGATTGGAAAAGATTGAAACTTTTATTGGTTCTATTCCCAAAATGGATCCCTTTGATGAAGGATATTTCTTTTTAAATTAGGACAAATTGTGCCGGAAGGGAATGACAGATTCTAAAGACTGGTTATTCCAGGTTGAACATCGACTTGAACGTTAGCCAACGCAAAGGACATTAGCCCATTTCGCATGAATCCAGTGTAATTCCGGTACAAGTTGAATTTACCCATCTATCTAGTATACATATGTAAGAACATAATATTAATAATTTATTCAGGACGAACTAATCCCTATGCATATAGATTTGAGATGGAGACTCTTAAGATGAGGCCTGTAGGACATGGAGAAGCGCAAAACCGATAAAAATATGGTTGTCTTATTGGAAAAATGGGAGATTACAGATAATGTGTAGATAAACCTACAACAGCACGTCTATCCGATCGTGAACCATTTACAAATGGAATATCTCACGAGAGCGCTGTTACAATACTCAACTAATTTCGTGTGCTAGAGAGTCATGTTCAGAATGCTTTCTACCAGGCCGGAAATCTGAGGTAAGCGGATTGAAACACTAGCAGTAAACATGTAACGATGGCTTGTGCAAATCGTGGATGGAGGAATTGAACGTGATTGGTCAGCTGTTCGGTGGTTGATTCAATATCATTTTTGCATCCCACCTGGTCTCGATCATCAATGGAATCTATCGCGCTATTCATGAGTTTCACTAAGAATCAAACTAACGTGCAATGCATTCTGTCGTTTTGTGCCTCTGAATGCAATTAATTTCATTCAATCGACTAATTTGCATAAGCGATTCAAAGAGAACCGTAAATACAGCCTCATTGTGTGGATCTAACGAGTAATACGAATACGGACAGCTCAGTAAGTGTGAAAAAACAGCTGATTGGGAGTAAGGAGTTACTTGGTCCAAGATACGAAATTACACTTTGCGTGATATATCGATCGTTAACTGTTTGTCTAGTGTTCGCATCACGCATATTCGTCGGGATATTCCGAAGAGACAAAATGATGAGCAACAGAACCAAGAACAGTAAAACTATCGGGAATTGTCAAAACAAACCTTGTTTTCCGGTTGCCAAATATGAATATTCTTCCCGTCGTACATGAATCGCGCAATTGTCCCAGTTGTTGGAACTGCAATACAGGAGTCGAAATGTAGAGTGGAACAGATTAAACCAGTTTAATAAACTAATGACCAAAATAGTTTGGCCGAACAATTTGAAATTAAGAAGTCAAAAACACGGATTCGCACAATGTATCCTTGATCATTTCGCTGCTTCTGTACACATGCATACTGCAGTCAAAGTGAGTCGAAAGAGTCAAACTTTCACAAATTCTGTCTGTTACACAACGCTTCCAAAGCTATAGATCATCGGACTGTGATACCGCTTATGAAATTCAAAAACTTTCTGCTGTGAAAGGTTTTGGCAAACACGCATTTATGAAATGAACAGATTATGTAAGTCATTGAATCGTAAACAGATGAACTCTTCATTTACTGAAAACCCTGAAAATATGTTTGCAATTTATTTTCTTGTCGATTGAATTGACTGCGTCTCGTAGCTTTTTCATTTTGTCTAAATTATTGTATTTGGCCGGGAAGAAGCAACCGTATTGAATCGAAAGCACCGTTTGAATCCTTTTTGCAGTTGCCAAAAATGAAATCGACGAATGAGGGTAATTTCGGCTGGTTTAAAGCAAAACTAGTCGATATAGAGAATGAATACCGGATTGTAAGCGCAAAGAAGAAATCCTCATTGACCGATGTACAAATTGAAGGATTAAAACATTTGAAAGTTAAACTAAACATTCTACTACTGCGCCCCAGCAAGGAAGGGTTCCAGTGTAGTAGTTATGGATAAGTCACACTACAAAGAAAAGATGATGCATATATTACGGGACGAAATAAAGTTTCAGCTTGGCAATACTCCGGACGATCAAAGTGAATTAAGGAAGGAAATCTGTGCGGAACTGAAAACTCTAACTCAAACCAACTTTATACAAGAAGCGCTAACTAGATATTTTTGCCCTAGAGGAACGCAGATACCAGAGATGTACGGTTAACTGAAGCTGCATAAAGGTGTTTCATCAGGACCTATTCTGAGCATGTTCAATTCACCCCAATATGCATTAGCTAGAGTTCTGGTACCGTTGAAGATTCAACTGCTTCACGTAATCTCAAGAACAGAGTTGGGATGAGTGTACATCAGACTCATGGAGATATTCGATAAAGACAGATGTTTACAATAGATGTCAAATCTCTATTCACATATGTTCCACCGCATTAGACCATCGGGATTATTTGTAAGACAACTGAGGAAGGGAAATTGCAGGTCAGGTTACTTATCAGTGAAATATCATGATTGCTACTTCGGTGCACGTCAAACATTAGATTTTCGTTCTTTTGAGAAGGGTATAGGCAGATAAATGGGGTCGCCATGGAAATTTCGCTGGGACCAATTCCTTGGCCACATAGAAGAAAGGCTGGGAAAGGATATTTAAAAACGAATGTAGCTCTATTGGTAAAATTTTCGTTATAAGCCATAGCAAGAAAGACGGAGAAAACCTATTCCATGGGTTCAACACAACCCACCCCAACGTCCAGTTAACTCGCCACGATGAACGGGACGAGTTTGAGTTTGTAGATATAGACATTACTGGTTGGCCAAATGGATCAATTATAGATGTGTCCTCCGAAAGAGCACGTGATCTGTGCGATATATGCATTTCACTAGCTTCGTCCGCATGCGATACAAAACTGGTCTCGTTGGCACATTATTTTATCATGCGCGTGAAATATGTACAGAGGACTCTTTAAACGATGAATTTGACCTCTTAAAAGAAGTACTGCACGTAAACAGATATCCATTTGCATTCACCGCCAAACGTTGTCAAGCAACACCAGAAGTAAAATAAAACAACTGCTCCTAAAATCGAAGCTTTTCGAATTTATCATACGAAGACGATGACGTGAATGAAGTGGTTAGCAAGCCGTTGAACTCTGCCATGAAGCGCGTCTATTACGCAGTCACTGTCTCCATTACCACCCGGATGCCAACAACATTATCGAAAGAACTATTTCCCCCCTCCGACAAATCAAACCGCATTTACCACTTCAAATGTGGATGCCCAACCATCTAGATAGGCAAGATAGAAAGACATTTACGTCATCGAGTTGCAGATCACATCCCTTTGTGGCTTGAGAAAGCGAGGGACGACAGGTTTGAAGCTGTTACGTTATAGAATAAGCAGAAAATACTTAAATTTGTGATAACTCAACACTTATTCGAATAAAAAGATTGCATCGCTCCAGTGTACGTATTTCAGGTCTTCTGTTACACAGCAAACACAAAGTTACAGGAACTTATGAAGGTTCTAACCAATCACACTCTCAAACCCGATCTATGCAAACAACGTGGATAGTTAGTCATATTAGCTTTGCGTTGGTCAGTAACCCCTACCCTGTACCGTTCTTTGTGTTAGTGTGTGGTTTGTCCGTTGTGATCATCAAATCTTGTCTTCATCTCACGGTTATTGTCTCATTGGCTGTAAAAATCACGTTGATTGCAGTATGCACGTTTACAGGTACAGTGAAATGATCATGGATACATACTCCAAACCTATGTTCCTGACTTCTCTATTCCAATTTGTGACGGTAAAAAAGTGTTTTCTATTTTGAATAACTTTTCCTTTCCCATAAATTAAACAAAAACCAAACTTCTATTTTCTCTTACTGGGTATTTATCAACTATCCAATAAGATGGAGCACAAATGGCATCATTCATTAATGATAGGTGGTGTACTTCAGCCATTCCGCACCATACCATTTGGTACATAATTTTAGTGGCCATAGCATTTGTTTACGCACGTACACACCAGAGGGGAATGTATATTTTTTCCTTCGGCACATTAGAAATAACAGTCATTTCAATTTTTTCTATAAACTAGACATCAGCCAAATCGTGACAACTTGCACACGAAAACATGAATAAATGTATTGTATGTATGTATGTATGTATGTATGTATGTATGTATGTATGTATGTATGTATGTATGTCAGTGTATGTATGTATGTATGTATGTATGTATGTATGTATGTATGTATGTATGTATGTATGTCTGTATGTATGTATGTATGTATGTATGTATGTATGTATGTATGTATGTATGTATGTATGTACATTTTTATATATTGTTAACGTCTTTACAAACTGAAGACATCATCGCCTAAGCATTCTCATGATGGTGGGTTTCATTCTACCAGTAGGTGTAAGCTACTTATGTAAAGTCTTTCCTAACTGAGTTTCCACTTACCGAACCGTAAAATGTTTCCTGTACACAATTGTCGAAATTAACAAAATTACTCCGTTTTCAAATTTGAATATTTGGTTTCTATAACCCTGTTTTAGATAACCGGGAGCATCGGTAGGATCTGAATCAATATAGATGAAAAGTAGTCTGATATCTAATGATCCAAGGGGCTATTATCAATCATCATCCACTTACATATCTAGTGATTTGTTGAGTTGTATGCCTTGATTATGAGTTTCAGGACAAGAAAACCCGTGAGATCTATACATTGTATTTCACCGGCTACATGATAAGAATGACACCAACGCCAAAGAAGCAATAATAATTGAGAAAGGGAGGGTTGGGACACAAACCAGAGTGACATAGGGCTCAAACAATTACAGCGTACGTAATCACTTTTATCTGAAAGATGTCTGTTTGCTAACCATCCATAAGAAAATCGATCGATCCCATTCTAATTATGAATAATGCCTTCAGTGACGAGCCATTATGGCGACATAAGTTCCTAATAGTCATAACACTACATACAAAATATGAAATATACAAGTGAATCAGTGCAAACAGCTGGCTCATAATATTGAAGGACTAGAAATATACCGATAAGTTCTTCTGTCGAACTAAGGCACCCATATCTAACGAATACATATGTCGTTTGAAAAGAACTAAAAGGAGGGAATCGCACTCAATTATTCAATCAAATTAGACCGCATACACACACCTTCGTTGACTCTCTGTTCAGGTGATCAAGACTCTGTACCTTTGACCAAGCCTTTTCAATTTCTAAAGTTAGACTTTTATTGCCTACCGAAATGAAATATTTAAAGTGAATTTCCTTTGTATTTCTGTCATGCAAACGATCGTTTACTGATGATGTATGCAAACATTGTTATCAGGCATCTCAAATTCAATCATCACCATATCACTCGGATACAAACAATTTTTGAAATAATTATTCCCTACCGTTGTTAGGTCACGATCGTGTATTCTCGCTCTCCGTTCCTTGTATTTAATTGTCTTTAATTGAAAAATAGATTTTACTCACAAAAATAACTCTTGTTTTTAACCGCCTCCACAAATAGGATGTCTTCAGAGATGGTAGCAAAGACTGCGAAATAAAATTAAGCAGTCAGTTAGCAAACGAACAGCTGAACAGTTGTGGTCGCCTCATTCAAATGTCAAAAGATGAAATTTGTGACGTCAGTTAACCGATGGGCGAACGTCAATGACTGTGATCATTTAATTTAATTTAATTTTACGTCAGCAGTCGACGAGATTAAATGAGGTGTCATCATCTGGCGACATGTGTTTTCTTTTGGCCTTGATGGGACTGTGAATTAATTATTTCTCGAATGAATGTGTGTGTGTACACGCATATATGGTGAGACGAATGACATAAATTAGCAACCCCGTTACCCTGTCGCTTCGCTGTCATCACGATTCACCATTGAGTACAATGCAGGATGGTCACAATAGACACCGTCAAAAAACAGTTCTGTATGTGCATTATAAACGTTTGCTCTGCATTTAAGCGCTGCAGCTCAGTGAATGAAAAATCCGTTGATCGGTTGATCCACATCACGGAACCACAAAGAACTTTGGATTAATCGCTTTCGATATCTCACATCGTTCATCATTTTGGAAGAAACCGAAATCGGAAGAAGAAAACAGCTTTTTAACATATTGATGTTTTGTACCATTGAGACAGGAACGTTGGTCGAAGATTTTGGCGATAAGTGAATCACAAATTATACCGAATCACATAAATCACTGAATTAAGTACACGAGACAAATTTCGGATAAAACGAATTCCTAAAATACTACTTAAAGCAAAGAAACCGCACAAAATTAGCATGATGGATTCCTTGGCCATGATCGAAACGATGCAATTCCTTGTGATATTTATGACCAAATAGGTAAGCAGCAGCTGAACTATGTGACTACGGTGGGGAGGATAAATGTAATTCATCATTGGTAGAAACAGGTGGGTTGCGAGGGGGGAGGCGTGGTGAATACGCAAAATGGTGATGACAAAGACGGATTTACGGCAAGCTACAATCAAGGTTGCATGAAAAAAGCGCCCTCCGGTGACGACAACAACAGACTAAAACGCATTGGTGAACCGTTCATCTATTCAACACTGTGGCAGACAAGAACTTCATAAACGCCTCCCCCCATTCAGCCCCAGGTTCGGCTTTGTGCGTTCTGTATCCACGTATCGCAACAGCAGTGCAGCACGTAAGGTTGTTTCAGTGCAGAATAAAGATGTTATTATCTATTACGCAAGAAAATGTTTTAAATAGTCAACACATGCTTCCCTCAGAATCTCAGTTGTTGGTTTTAGTTTGTGAGCAGAAAGAGAGACCTCAATCTAAGGGTACATCACTTCTAACGGTCGGACTGATTTTAATGTTGGTGCAAGCAGATTTCAAAATAAACTTGAAAAAGTTAATGAAACACAGGTTATGCTATTTATATGAACGCTGCCATCTGCTTTCGACAGCATACTTCCATAATGGAATACCTTTGAAGAGCTATTGAACCATCGCACACTTGATTTACCCTTGTGGAGAACAACGACCGGCATTGCATCTCCGCCAAGTTTATAACAAAAGGAATAATTCTGATCACTAGCCTTGGTTGAAACTGCTATAAATTACTTTTCATAAATTTGAAACCTCCAATAACACTCTTCCGAAGAACTTTTCTGGCTGTAAATACCAAAACATGGGAAATGTTGAAAACACTTACGCAACGTTCCCGAAATAAAGCAAGTAGCTGCCAAGCCGGCACGAATTGGCCACATACTTGATGCCGGATTAAAGTAGTATCGAGATATATGTGTGACGAGGACCATATAAATGGAGCCAAAGAGAAAGACCATGGAAGCACCGGCTATATGAATAGACCACACACCAGTTTGCTGGATTCAGAAAAGAAAAACAATGATAATATTACAAGTATATTTAGTCCAAAGGAGCAGTGACCATTCTATCACACAGTGTTACGGGCACACCATAGAAAGACAAAGTGAAAGAGTAAAATGGCCCCTGGCGTTGAAACGATAATTTGAATGATAGTGACAGCACCAAGGACAGCCAGAGAGAGAGAGCGCGCGAAAGAATGTTTGACTGACTTTTTTGCGCTTGTACACACGGGCTAAAAACGCTCGGAAGTCCAAAAACATTATGATGGGAACAAAAGCAATGCCATTTTCAGGTAATTGCATAAAACAATGCAATCTTTTTCAAACGATAAAGTCAACCGATGTCAACTTCGACCGGTTGTACTTGAAATTCATACAGTGCCCCCTCTCATTCTGGATTCATAGAGTTGTGTTCAGGCGCACCAACAAACCCGTTTTGGAACTATAGTTATTCATTCTGGTTGACTTGCAAACTAAATCCATTTATTGTCGCTAGATCATCATTATCATCAACATCGTACATCAAGACACGGTGAAGCGAACTTCACTGATCGCCGCCAAATTCACAATGTACAGAAATTAAATGATGAAGTATAAGATAGAGAGGTACTGGGCCTAACTGGAGGCCGGAACAGAAAGTGAACTCCTATAGTCAACACACATATGGCACTATCTAACTGTGCATACATACCTTTTCAAGTATTCCGACCTGGTAAGAAATGAAAACAAGAACGCCAGTGCTGACGGTTATTTACCATATTCTTCAGCGTCTCCAACCAACCAGTTGCAAAGTCTCTTGAACCCCAACTCGGAAGACGGGAGACACCTACTCTACCTAATCGCTCTGTAAATTTCTTCATGCTTTATTTCCACTTCATCCACTGACCTCCACGCGGTTTCTTCCAACCTGGAGCCACAACTGCGAATAAAGCGCGGTGCGGTAGACGACGGCTAGGCATGCGCAATACGTGTCCTACCCAGTGAAACCGACTGATCAGAATTCGATGGGACAACGAATTCCCCATCGAACACCAAATACACGACACCTTAGTTCAGAGTTACTTACACGCTCGTTCCATCCAACCCGCACCAAACTACGCAAACTTTGGCAGTCGAACACCTCTAGACGATGTACATCTTTTACTGGAAAATTTAGAGTCTGACGGCCGTAAAGCAGAACTGAACGCTCGCTAGCGCATTATACACAACCTTTCAGTTTCAACGAACTATGGCGTCTGAAACAAAGGTGTTTCAGTCCTGCGTAAGCTGCTCCAGCATTGGAAATGCGGGCAGTTACCTTGTTGATTATGCTCCCGTCATTCGTAACGTAGCTATTTAAGTAGGTAAAACATTCCACTACAGATAATTCTTGACCATCTAGCGTCAGCGCTGGGGTAGACGACACCCAGTCTTGTAGCATCATTTTGCACTCTAAAGGTGCAAAGCGCATGCCGAAAGGACTTACAGAACTTGAAAGTGTGTCAAGAGCGCTTTGCGCACCCTCCATATATTCAAACAGACAAATGATGTCATCAGCGTATTCTAAATTGCACAGCTTTTCTCCAGCTGACCATTCAATACCACCGTTTTGGAGACCATTTGCGCATTCCCCAGTATTTTGTCTCAGATGAAATTGAACAGGAACGGCGAAAGGGGGCACCCTTGACGAACAGCGCTTCTGGTTTCGAACGATTTACTTAGCTCACCGTAGACAATGACGTTACTAGAGGTTTGCAGGCGCAGCGACCGCATTAGATTTACACTTATCCGCGGCATTTCGTTGCGGAGCAGTGTTCCCATGAGAGCTTCGCGTTCAACTAAGCTGTAGGTTGCATTCAGTTCAAGAAACACTGCAAATTTTAACCGACGATGTGTAATGTAATGTAATTCGAACACTTGACGTAGAGTGAAGATTTGGTGGACGCAACTGCGACCTGATCAGAACCCACCTTGCTGTTCTCGACTATTCATCTCCCTCAAGGGTGTCAGGCAGCGAAGTATCACAGGCGTTACAAGTTTTGTAACGGTCGGAACTAAACTCACTGAGGAGGCGAGTTTTGACGATGACCGATGAGTCGAAGAGTGAAGCGCATCATAACTAGTACGTGATCTGACTGAACGCAGATGGTTCAATAGGATCTGAAATTTTGTGCTGAACCACGCAAACGCTAATGGACAGCTATGTTGTCAGTTTAGGTCAACCTTCCCTTTGAAGTAAAACACCATGTTTTTGTCCGACGACAGCTATGTCGAAAGCTAGTGCTATATAAAATCACCTGGTGATCTGCGCATAACTGAAGTAGTCGATTACCGTTATCTGTTCACTGGGCGAGCAGAGCGAAGTTCCCTCCTAGACAGGCATCAGATGTGTTGTTTTGTAACTTGAGCTTTTAAATCACCTGCCAGCATTATACTATCAGAGCTGCAGCTCAACCGGCCCAGTTTGGTGAGTTTGTCGTAAAATTCGTCCTTTTGCAAAAGGGAACTGCAGTTGGCTGGTGCATATGCGGAAAAGATGAACGAACACCTTTCAGTGTTGCTGCCCTTCCGAACACTAACTGAACCCTAGAACCTCATTCCTCATAAACGAATATCGACGGATATCCAAATCTATCAGTGCTGCTTTAGCTTTGTCGTTTAGTACGATTGTTACACCTCGCTGACCCAGTGATGGCTTCATCCTCTCCTGATGTACGAAGGAAATACTTCGAGGATAGACCCAGTGCACTCAGGTGGCTTATGATACTAGGATCCTGAGTTCGTGTCTCCGATGCGCAACAGACATGAGTTGATTGTGCGCGCAAGACACGCTTATTGACTCACCTGCATAAGAGTCCTCAAGTTGAAAGCCCCCAGGTTGATAGGTTGGACGAGGCAATAAAATCTGCACTTTATTTGCAGACAAACTATTAACAGTGATATTTGGCAACCACCTTTGGTGAGTGATGAAAATGTTGGCTGATGGGATGTTACGAATCGGAAGAGGGTGTAAAGAGAGAAGATTGGGTAAAAAAGACAAAGTTAAACAAAAGTCGCGAGCAGTAGCCCACTTATCACAACTCACCACGCTCGATGCAATGGGTAGCGCGGTCCCGATTATCCTGTGCCACTAAGGATGCTGTATGAAATTATCTTGAGTTAGTGAGTTCATTGGATATTTAAGGACGGGTAATCCCAGGGAGTCCAACAATCAAGGAGGAGATTACGATTCTCAACTAAAGCCTTTTTTCTGACAAGAACCTGACCGCAAGGCAGCAGGTAAATCATAGTGGAGGCCCATTTACTTGGATCGATTTCTCTTCTATCATTTAACCAGCTGAGAAACCATCTCAAGCCTAACCATTAACCTAGAGAACCAGGAGACTGGATTTTGTCTGACCCCTACCCATTGATCTTCCAGACAGGATAAGATCTTCCGCTCAACAAAAGCCATTCTGTGTAGCTCGTTGGGTTAGAGAGGTGCACAAGCCATCACACCGTCATGTTGCAGTCTCATTGTGATTATCATCGATCGAGCCGGAGTATCACAGACATAGCTGATGCACTGACCAGTCGATTTTAAGCAGCCTAAAAAAAAGAAACGTATTTCCACCTGGGCAAGCAGTACATATGAAATCCTGAAGAGTGATGGTTAACAGATTGAATGGATCACTTATCCAGACCAACAAGACCATTAAGTTCTAAAATCATATGGGAATTATATTGTACGTGGGAAAATGATAGATCTATTTTATGTGAGATAACCAAAGTGTTACCATTCATCGGAAGTTTCGTTTCTAAATTTGCCAAACGATACCGATCAAAACAGGTTGGCTTTGTGACGTTTCAAAAAATTTAATTTGGAAATGAAAGTATAACTAGTTCAATTCCAGCTTTATTCGTGAAATGCATTTGTGGGTTTCCATCATCATATCTTGGTCTGTATTTGTTAACTTTATCTGATTAACTAAATAATCGATAAAAGAAAGGAATAACGCTCGACAGGAGTGACAGTGTGGCTTAACTTTACACATCTTCTCCCTTCATATTGAGTTTTCTGCTTACATAATCAATCCCATTCTACGAAATGGTAATGGATAGAAAAGTAAAACAAACTCGGTTTTGCACATAAGAACACGTGATTGAGCATTCGGAAACGTTTTCAGGCAAACAATGAGATGATATGAAAACAGCAAGTGGACGTTGACATGCATGTCTGCACTGAAGATGTGTTGAATGTTACCGAACTATCGTCAATTAACAAGAGTTCACTTGGAAGAGTGATATAAATTTCACCCAGACTCAGGCAACGTGCAGTCATTAAGCGGTATTTCACAAAATTGTTCACCACAAATGAATTGTGTTATTCACCTTCTTTTCCAATGTAGTATAAATATAAGGCACGTGATGCCAAATCAGCACCTTCTTTTGACTCATTAGGGGGAAAACCGGTGTAATAATTTGGTTTTCAATATAGACTCAGGTCTATGATGCGATGATTAGGTAGCCATTTAAACTGTGTGCTGAGCTCGTTTCACTCGAAAGAATCCGTTGATCAGAGCTGAATTGCTGCATATTATTTTCAGAGTACTTCCGGTTGTTGAATTTCACACCGCGGTGAGGTCTGTTTTTAGGACAGACAGTCGAGCGATTTTTGCTAGACTTGTTTTGTCGCTTTACTGAACCTGTTTAGGTGTTTCGACCTTGCTTGTGAAAGCTTTTCCAGGTCCTCTAGTTTGACAATTTACTGTTTTAACCTAGCTAACCCACAGGGTTTCTTGACGTCACCGGCTTTTTGTATAAATGGTTTCCAACGTATCCTCATTCCGACAAGTGCGGGCAGGTTTCACTTGTTTTGGTGTGTGGTACGATGTATTCAGCTTCAGTACCAGTAAGTTATAGTCATCTGCTACGTATGAAGCACAGACCACATGAATGAAGCTAGCAGTGAATATGTGTCTGGGGTGGAGAAATGCTCACTCCGTTTCAGGAATAGCGTGGTACGAAATAATGCACCCACAAGAACAGTTCGTCATAAAAGGTCTGCTATACAGTCGATTGGAGCAGAGTTAGAATTAAGGAATCAAGAATTTAAAAACCGGATAATTAAACAAAGGCAACTGGTATTACAAATCATTGTCAGCTGCACATTCAGCTAGCTAGCTTCGCGAAAAGTTAGAGAATAGCTGTTGGAAGGTGAAAGAAGGCGGAATCAGTAAAAATCCCAATCTACCCAAATTGAGCTCCCGCTGATTTTAATACGCATAACATTATACATAGGGTACAACAGCGCACTTAATGTGTTCCAGTCATTAGGGCTCTTAACAGCAACATTGTCCAATGGTATCGAGAAAGACCGTATTTGAGACCGAAGGCTGATATCTCACATCTATTCTTGTAATATTTTTCGGCATAACCACCTTAAATCAAATGTTGTCACAAGCTATCAGAGTTGAGAAGAAGTTAGAAGATTTTATCAAAATGAAAACTAAACCAAGCAAGACAGTTAAAGTGTATGTGGTAAATCAAATTGAAGCTTCCGAATACCTGGTGCAATACAGATCAAAATATATAATAATAATACATCCCTTTATTTACTAACTATAAAAACGCGGGAGCAACTAAATAGAAGAAGACTGCGGTCAAATTAAAGCTACCTGGGAAATGTATAATTTGTAAGGTGTACGACGGTGTTTGAACTAGAACTCAGGACCGCCAGGTAGTTGTTCTGATGACCTCAACCAACTGACCACCGTTAACCGAAAAAGAAGATTGTCTAAGGACTTTCCTACCGTCGAAATTTGCATGTCCGGGCAATCGCGATCAGCCGTCATCGTAAGCATCAACAAGCCAGAATGCAAGGGCAAGCCCCCACCTGAGACTAAGTCTTTCGTGATCACCCTGGTACCGATTCCAAGTAAGTTATGTTTGAGTGGTTCGTTCGCGATTGTTTGTGCTCTTGATCGCACACTACTCTGGACAATTAAAGTGATGCTAACATTTTTTCGTTTAAAACACCAGATTATATTTTGAATCATTTCATGAGAGGGAGAAAAGCTCGTCCGTCCGTGTTAAATTTCATCAGCAAATGGAACTTTTTTGGTTAAGTTGGGACTGGAACAACCAACTTTTGCGATAGGACCCAAAACTTCTCGCCAGTAGGCGAGTACATACATCAAGTTGGGATACGTTGTTTGAATTAGCTCGGTTGCTTTAGTAATCTCGGCTTTTTCCGGAAATTAGATCCTAATTTTCATGTCAATGTGGAGAAGTGACGAACTTCAAATAGGTGAAACCCATATCTAGAACACAAGAGGACCTTTAGAAGGGCCTGTGCCTTTAAAAATCCCAACATTCAAATCAAACGGCTCACGCCAAAATGTTGAAATATTTTTAAAGATTTGTCTTTTAATTTCTTCATCAATATAACTGTAGACAGAAACACACTAGGTTATTTCACATTCAATGTATACGAATGTATTCTTTAGATAAGATTTAGTCCACCTGTTGGGCGATGGGGATGAAGTCAAATAATATGGCACATATATGGAATATACAATCCAAATATTCATCTTGGTGCTTGGGGGAGTTACATTCGGGCGAAACAGGGCTTTATTCACTTATGTGATGAGTTCTGTCCTGTACGGAGCGAATGGGACGTTAACGAGACATCAGGTAACACTGTACAGCTGTTTCGACCTAGGTGGGTGTCAAAGACAGTGCGAATTCATCGGTCCAACATAGGACCAAACACGGATAATACCCGGACACATCACCCAGCTGACCAACAGGTGGGTGGCTCAGCATCCATTTCCCCATTTAACCTATACAAACTGTAACACAGTCTGTGTTTCCATGCTTTTACAGGCATGACACTTCTCTCATTGCACCTCCAGTCTCTTGAGTTATCACTTGGTTGAAAGGATCAGGAAACTAGCTGTTATACAAGTGAAATGCCGAATTTGATTAGATTGCACGGTAAATTTTTTCTCATTGAATAAGTAGTCAGATTGGGAATGTCTCCAAAGAAGTCATAATCCTGGAGGTTAGCGGTAATAAGATCAAGGGGTGGTGCCCGCAACAAAGATGAACAGTGCTATATCGTGTTCGGTTGATGGATTCACGATACTGATAAAACCTAACTAGGTCACGATAGCTATGCAGTGCCCCATAGCTTTTCGGTTGGCGCTTTATAATTGGGACGGTTTGGAAAGAGGATCACTTATTTCTTCAGCGATATGTTTTTTTGTCCGGAAACAACCTGCCACATGAGCTTATGGCAATGCAATTTGTAGACAAAGACTCCCACTCGTCATAGCCACCATTTTTTAAGTCAGTTACTGCCTCTCGCTCCTCTTTGCTCACACTGGAGCAAGAAATGATTGGAAGACAGTATGATAAAGGACTGTTAATTGAATCCAACCTCACGTACCCGATAAATCTCACCCATGATTAGGCATGGAACAAAAAGTAAAGTTCGCTTTGTAGTCAGACAACTGATTGTATGACTGTGTGCCTTCAGAACGCAAGGAAATTAAAATCCAAAGTATTGTAATCAGACAAATCTGAAGTCTAAGACCACCTATAAAGCAACACATTTGGGAGGAAGCACAGAGTTTCCCTCAAACACTTGTTTTAATCTCTGCCCACCGTTAATAATATTTGGACTATCTGTTTCACCGAAGTACTTATGAACGTTGGAAGATCCCTGGTTTCATTCTCTTGAACAAACCTCAGGTGCACGACAAACGCGATGATCAACTCACTTGAAAATTGGCCACAACAGACCCACCGAAAGCTGAGCCCAAACCGCACCACAATGCTGCCTTACAATATGCATTTGCACGTTTCCGATGAGTCAGGCTAACACGTTGAACAGCGTGCTTATACCAACAGTAAGCACAAAATCCGGCTATTGCAAAACAAAAAAATAAAATGAAGACAAACGTTTTTCAGAAATATTATGTCCAGAAAAGAGTAAAAAGCGTTGAATTTAACGGTATGCTTTCTACCGCATTAGAAGATTCATTTTTAATTGATATTTGATCAGAAAAACTGAAATGGTGTTTTGTAAACGCATCAGCTGGTCTTTTACCATAGAGATTTCCATTTATCACTCCATGGCGATCCTGGATGACTAAGGGAGTAAGCAACACTGATTCCACATTTCATTATGGAAGACGGGTCATGATTGTACAGAAAGTTCTTTGAAGATTACTGGATACTTTGTACTGCAGTACAACGATTAGAGTGTTGGATTATTAAAAGCAGTCCATTATCCATTATCCATCCCGAGAAATGGTAATTCGAGTACAAGGACTTAGGTACGATGAACAGTACAAATAGATGAACCCAACAGTCGTCCAAAGTGATTCATTGGCCATGGGCCTATCGGGTTGGTAAAATATAGTTGTGATGCCCAGCTGACTAAGCTTTACATCACCCCATTGAAGTGTTTGTAGTGAATCTATGTGAAATGGTGGATCCAAAGAAAGTCCTGCAAGTGATTTTGGTTCACTGCAAATAGTTAATGGGTAAAACTTTCGTTCAACTTGAAAATAATGGAGTATCCTAATTTAGTTAAACCCGGCGGAGTATCTTTTTAAATAAGATATATGAGTCAGAAATTATTAAACGAGATCTTTTAGTTTTACAAAGATTACCTGCTGCTTTGAAAAAGAATTTAACAATTTGGCATTAATTGAATAATTTTTTATCTAAGCCGTTTTCTCTTCGGATTTTTTCTCACAGAATTTTCAGTGTGTTTGTTTTCTATCTTTAGTTTCAATTTTCTTTTCATTCCAATCTTTGACCCGAGCCAGTACAGTTTAGTTCAAACGACTCAGTCTGCGTTCCTATTGAACAGTTGAAATCAACACTGTTCCTCAATGAAGATCATCGAGAATCATCCAGTGAACTCTTCTTTGTATTTCAAGAGTTTATGCTTCTGTGAAATTATTCGGATTTTGTGCTAGTGTTAATCGGAGCATATGACGTTCGATCAATTCCTTGCTTGATTGGATAGTAGAATCAACTACAAACCATTAGGCATTGCAATCTTAAGTAGATCCCATCCATTGCTATTTTCACTATAACTGAAGAATATAGTTAAATTTTCATGTTATTGTTTCTCTTGTATAGCATACATTACCTTAATTTGAGTTCCTTCACTCGCATAAACCAGACCAATTTAGTTGGCACATCTGGCTGATTATCGGTACTTATCATATTCGATGAGAAAAACAAAAAATGTTGCCATGGTGCCAGACGTCTACTACTCCATTGAGGCTCTAATTTGTCAGTAACCAAGGTAAAAATCGGACATGCCAACAACAGGTATTAGGCATGGTTTCACTTTCGCGACATAAACCAAACGGCTTAGTCAACGCTTTACGAGCCAATACTACCACCCCGTTTTCTGCATTTGGTGGATGGAAACCAAATGGTCAAACAAATTATCTGGCTTTCTAAATCGGACCATCGCTCTCAGATTGTTTAACCGCGCCCAAACATATACTGTGAAAGCTGGAATGCAACAAAAGTCTCAAAAGTTCCACTGATTGATTTTGGCTGTCGAAGAGTTAGCTGAAGTGTAACAGTGAGTGAAGAGCAATATGATATAACCAGAACAAATTGGAGTCGATGGATAACGGCACTCCTACGAACACAGCTATCTGATCGGATTCTACGCTAAGCATGTTGAGTTCCTGCAAGGGAACGATTTGAAATAAAAGTGTCGTTTTTACTCAGCTCTACATCGCTTCTTTAACCGAACAGTTAATTCGAAGAATGAAAACTGTGATGATGTGATTCGGTTTTGTAGCCTGCTTAAGAGCTATTGATGTTGCTTCTTCCGATCCTGATTCCTTGATTAAATAGACAGAAATGCAAAAGTGGATGAAAGCGATGAGTCTAGGGAATAAGATTTAACGGAATGACAAAAGTCGCATTCATTTTCTTGTCTATCTGAAATAAAATCTCCATTTACGGAACTACACGAGGTACGGGAAAACTCAATGTCATTGTCTGGGGTTTTCGAACCAAACATTTTTTGTGCTATGAGAGGCCGATTGTACCAGTGAACGCGTTCAGGCGTGCGTATTCGTCCATATACCAGTTCCAGACGTGGCACGGTCACACATGCGGTGTATGTTTGCGTGTGTAAAATTGTGTTTATCGGATTGTTCTTAGCACCGACTTCGGAAGTGAGTTACAGAGGATTTGACCCTGAAATGGGTTAAACATCCGCGCCGCCGCCATATGAGCGATAGCGATAGTTTCAGTTGAGATAGTCCGTTCTTGCAATTGTAGTTACATCCACATAGATGCATGGCCCGCTCTGGGTCGCTCATGTCAACATCAAACACATTCTGTATGAGATTATGTACGTGGAACTAGGTCATACAGTAGATTACAAGGAACCAACTGAAATATTTTTAAACTATCAGGATGTGCACATTTGCGCATTTTTGTACCAAAAGCTACGTGTTTTATCCTTGGCTTCTGATTCAGTTTTTAAGTCTCGAGCGTGCATCATTTTACAAATCAACTCCTTTTGATCGTGCAGGACTAACCATTTATCACAAGGTACATTTTTTGTTTCTAGAAATGTTCAAACCGAAAATAACTATTGGAATTTTGTAGTTCCCCATTTGATTGGTCAAATAGACTCGACTCAGAGTCCCCAACAGTTGAACAATGTAAGTTGGGTGTAATCGTGCACTCGTTCCCCTCCACTGATAAGTGATGATCATCCGTACGTGTAGAAGTCTTAGTGTTTTTCATTTCCGAAATTCATTGAGGTTTCAAAAATCTCTTTAAAACAACAGTTCACAACAGCAATTAAAAACTCAATATATTTAGTCCCGAGGACGAAAAACAATTCAATGAATTGTTGAACTTTGACCAAATCTAAAGACAGCTTTATTTCGCATCACGGAATGCCACTGTAATATTTATGCCAAAAAGGACCATGAGACTGCACTCAGACGGAAATATTATTTCCTTTTCTTTTCAGTACATTAGAAAAAGCAATCGTTTCAATTTTTTTCTACCAAATAATCATCGGCCAAATCATGAAAACTTGCACGTGATTACTTTTAGTAAAAACAAAAGTATGTATGTGTGTATGTATGTATATATGTATGGATCGATGGATGATGATGATGAGGAGGAGGAGGAGGAGGACGACAATGATGATGGCAACAGCATTAGTTGTGACAACGTATCTATTTGATTCCAATAGATGACAGTTCAAATACACCACTGGTTGCAAGAAAAATGAGGAAACGTGCACTGTACACCTCGGCGACCATTGTGCTCACATTTTCTTGTACAGAAAATACAACCAAAGTCGACGGAGCGTTGCGGGTCGATTGACGATTGGTATTTTATTTCTTTCTGCATAGTCATTTGAATGGGCCTTTTGTTGATCACTCATCATCAGCCAAATTCAAAATTCATCGCAGCCAGCTTTGGCAAATAAATAAGGTAACAGGAAGCATTGGAAATCAGAAATAAATTTAGTGGTCCATAACAGAAATGTCAATTTGAGAACAGGTCAGGAGAAAGCACATTGATTTAATTTTTAATATTAATTCCTTGTCATCAATTGAGCTCAAAATTCATTCACACAAAACGTTTTAACAGCTGACATGAACCCAGGACCATTAATACTCTCCAATGGCTAAACTTTCAGTCTTCTAAAAGGAAAACCGATATACAGATCGATTCAAAAATTACCGGTGTCTGATAGTTAATTCCACAAACTGGGCGGTGTCTTTACTGTTGCCACGGAACTCACATAGTGCTGCTGTCATGTTCATTAGTTGTCCAAAATAGCATCTTTCCGGTTCGTAGGCTGCTGTATCACTTGCAAATTAGGAGAAAAGGTGAAAAAAGAAATATAGTGAATACTTCAATCGATTAAGTTGAAGACGGTCAAATATGGAACTAAAACATTTGAGCAGTATCATCATGATAATTTACGACTAAAAAGATCCGTCACAGATTCCGTTTCGGAAAAGATGCTTATTTATGCAAATCTCATTTGCATGTCAGGAAGTGAACTTGAGACCAAAGAGCCTTGAAGAATCATTGGTATGATTCTGCCTTAGGTGTTGTGTATTAGATGTGTCTGATCTCAGCCAATTCGAAACCACGGTCGATTTTCAGAGCCTTTGTAGTGAGTAGTATAGGAATGACTGGGCGAAATTTCCGAGAAGCACACGACCGTTCTTGCAGCCCTTGCCGTTCAGGTATGCGTAACCGGTAACTGTTTGTCTCGTTCTTCTTATACTTGAACTTCCGATGTGAATTTTGCAACTGTGTTTATTTGTCTTTGCTTTCTGAAAAGATAGGTGATCTTGGTTTGATCGGGCCGCAAGCATGGACGTGAACAGTGAACTTGTGCAGCACACGCTCCATCATCCGAGCGACAAAGCCACGTCGACGTTTTCGATCTTTTCAGAGTTATTCACCCACCCAACTGAGAGGCATACAGACTCCATCAAGCGCAATGGTGACACGTATGGCTGGGTCTGACTCTCACTAATACCACTGACAGATTCACAAACAAAACATGGCTCTGTGGTTGTTGTGGAAGGGATTTTACTAAGAATAGACAATTTGTTCTTGAGCTTTTATTCTGAGGTAAAAAAAAGCTAATCGTTCTTTTGGATCTATCTGGTTTATAATTTTTTCCCCAATGACAAACTAAAAGCCCTCCTTCGTCTTCAAATTTCGATTACAGGGTTAACTTACCAAATTCGACTTCACCTGAATGCGTACAAAAAGTCAAATCAATGATTTCTTTTCTCTGGAAAGTAACAAACATTTATGGGTACACATCCCTATGGAAAAAGAATCCGTTGGTTTCACATATGCACCGTTCTATTCTATCCTTACCGACACTCCTCAAAGCAACTCTGTTCCACATCTGACTGTTACTGATATTCCGACGGTTGTAGTGCCGTTTACTAAGCTTGTTAAATTTTGTATGAGAGTACTAGATGATTTGCCTTGATTATAAGATGAATTCCTCGTGTAAATCAAACGTCAGTTGAGAAGCTAAGATACACTTCACAGTTGTTTTCACCTGGTTAAGTCTCATCAGTTGTGAGATACTTCGCTCAAACCTGCTTTGGGTTGTCGAATTCGGGCTACCAATGAGATCCACTCAGGTTGAAACAGATGTATTCTGTTTCCACTACTGTCATACAACACGCAATCAGGTTGTGAAGTTTACTACCTAGCCACAACCCCGAAGGTTAGTGCTCAGATGCGCGAAGTGTGATGCCGCATTATGCTCGCAATGATGTGTTGTGCCATAGCGTGCATATTCAGAATGAAAAACGGCGGTCATATGATTAGTGCGTCCGCGTTAAGCCTGTGAGGTTCTTGATTCGATCCCTCTTTGGGTCGATTGATCCGCACTGCTTATGAAACATATCCAGGTTAATACGGAGTTCCTGTGTTCTCTAGCTTTTCATCTCACGCCTCGTTTGCACAACGCATTCAACTTGCTAAATTTTATGAATTGCTAGCTATAATTGAACAATCCACCACTTGATGCTGTTCACATTTATCAATGCACAGTATAATGTCATCAATCCCACTTCTATTTCATTCATCAAACCTGATAGCTGGTAGGACCTATGACAGTCTAAATCAAATGGTTTTCTTTTATTCAGCTTAGTTTCTTTGTTGCATTCGTACAAATTGGTAACTGGTAATGCTATACACAGTTATCGTGAAAATGATTTATTTAGAACTAAGCCTAACGAACCAAAACACTTGATAATAGAGCGTGAGAAGTAATCATGACAAAAACCTTTTACTTAGTTGTTTTCCATCGATCGTTATACAGCTGCATCTTAGGATTCTGACTGCGATCAATGAAAGGGATTTCTGGAATCTACGAAAAATTCATAAAACTGATGGGTAAATAATGACAAAACTTTTAAAATAGGAATCAATAATTACGGGCTTTTGAATGTCCATGCAACATGTTAGTGATCACGAAAAAACTAAACCGGTAAACTCAATTTTCAACCACTTCATGCCCTCTGCAGACCGGTTCTCAACAATGCATGACAAGGATTTGTTGGTACAGCATGTGAGAGCAAAAGCAGCGAACACGCAGTTCATTGGACACTTTCTGTGTAGAACAAATTAACTGATCAGTTTTTGTTTTAGGATTTGGACGACCGTTGGCATTGAAAAGCAAAAACAAAATACTTTGAGCGAGGCCATTCACTCACACACACAATTCCATGGAGCACTTACAAACTCACTTTACTTATTAATTTTTGATCTAATATGATACTGCTTTGCTTCTAGAAGCCTGGGAATATGTTAACGTAGTTTACAGATGAATGACGACGAAAAGCACTTAACTGTTGCGTCAAACGTCGGCACTTAATTTGATGGTGGCAATCAGGTTTAGGTATTCACTGTAGCACCGAACGTCACTTCAAAAGCTAACCTTATCATTGTGATCTTCCTCTCTCCCCCTCGTTCTGTAAGTTCACATCACATAATCTTCTTGCGTCATAAGCGTGCTGCTTGTTTGATCTTGTTAGCCCGTTATATGTGAATAGTTCATAAGAGAAGATGTTTCATTCGTCCAAACGATGAGGTGATTAGCTATCCTACTGACTGACTATCACCACTGTTGAAGCGGTTCCCCAGCCAATTCCGAGCAGATTACTGAACTCGATGTTGCACTGAGGTTGAGCACATTGTGGTGGGGTTTTCGTTTACATAAAAGTGCATAAACAATCACACCTATCTAATCCATGAGTAGAAAACGGGTCTGAACCTGTACAAAATGTGTTTGCATTTATGCAATGACTAAGTCTACTACCAAACCAACTAGGAGATTGTTTTCAGATCGGGTTATTTAAATGTGCAAAAAACATGATTATATTCGCAATCCATAATGATCCATAACATAGGAATTCCTTAATTCGATTAGCATACTGGGGTTTGAGCTTTTCACGGCTTAACGCTGGGATGTTATCAGAAAAGCGTAACAGTTTCGAACTCAAAGACCACATCATCATAACTCTCTTCAGCGATGCTGTTCCACTGAATATTATTTGGGGATACGTGCCGAAATTATCATATGCCCGGGTGATTGAATTATCATTAACCGATGAAGGAATTTCCTATTTGATAAGTTCAACTTTCATTTCAGAAAAAGCATTTCAAGCTTGGGATTTTTTCATCCCACCTTAGCTTCAATAACAGTATCTTCTGGTGATGCATTCATCAAGATCGGAAACATGCGGTTGCAGGTTGGGATCAACCGGTTATCTTTTGAAACCCGTCACTGGGCTTACGTCCTTCAAAGCAAACGTTCGAAGTCTGTTTTGAGTATGACCGAACTAAAAAGTTTATTTTTAGTGGCCTTATCTCCATCTACCACTTGCATCCAAGACAATATCTAAGATTTGACAAAAACATAAACACAAAGTATAGGACATCATTTACGGTAGACGATATTGCTTGGTGAGCTCACATATGTGGTGCTATAACAAAGTAATCGAGTACGCCTTACGGGGAAATAAAGAACCGATTTTTTCAACATGTTTGGGACTGTCACGATTCTCTATTCACATGAATCTACACAATTACATAAAAAATTTCACTTTACTACCGAGTGAAAGGTTCACATGCACGACTTGCACAAACTACCCGCATATGTGATGTATGTGTTTGGTAAGCGATCAATCGAAGACGGTTCTTCGCAAACGGTCATCACCGCCTACCAATTTCGCTGTTACTTGCGATCAATGTGTGTCGAATCAGCCGATTACCCAGTTTTGTTTAGAGTGATTGAGATTTGAGGCGATGTTTAAGCTGGATTCCGTTTTCCCTACCGAATTACGAATTTGATGATCAACTGATGCTTTTCTGACTGGGTTTACAGTGAAGTCATTTTAAAGGTCTGACACTCTACAACAACATCGTTCTCAGAAATATGATCATGCGTCTTTTGAAATTTAATACTCATCTATCTAGATTTCGGATAGACGGCACAGCAGCAGTGTTTTGCAATTTATTTCCGGAAAACATTCGCTGTATCTCTTTAGGCATGTGCCAGAGTCGAACAAATATAATGAAAACTAACTAAACCTTCCTTAGTAGAAAGATGAAAAAATTAAACGTCAACAGCTCAGCTACGGTAACTATAACTTATAAGTTTCCATTACATTTTTTCGACTGTATTATGTACCTGAAGAAATACACGGAAAAATTTCCGGAAATTTATTGTGCAACATTATACTTCTATGTTATATATTCATGTTCACTTCAGGAAAAGGATGTTTCAATTCAGTCTAGATTTCCGCGTTTATCGCTGTGTTTCTGATCTTTGATAACACAAGAATGGATAGAGCTACTATTATTGACAAAATATGGTTTACCTGGGTAGTACTCCCGAATTTTGACGTCATTAGGTAGTTAAACTGAAATAACCTAAACAACCCTGAATTCGCGCAAATCAAAGCACGCTGTACCGATCCGGAAATAGTTCATTTGTTGGGACTGTGTAAAGATTAGGTGTCTGTGTTTGGGGAATTCTAAACTCACGCATGGAAGCCGCCATAGCTCTATTACAGCACACACCCCAATCCTCTAAGCAATGAGGCGACACCAACAACATTGGTCGTCTTACATTCGTGTTACTCATCAAAATTTAGTGGTTTATTGGTCTGCCATGACAGCTTTCGCTTTATATCAGCTGTACTCCACCGAATGAATCTCTAGCGCTGCTTCTTCTCTTCAGAGTACTTTGTTAGGCAAATGATGGAAAACCTGCTGTTGACAGACAGTTTATAAGCTAATTATGGATGATTCCTTATGCTCCTGTAAGTTATGTAACTTGAAAAATCCGCACTGTTCGTGTGGCCTCAGTTGGTAGTCCGTGAGTTATCCGAAAGCATAGAGAGCGTATTGGTGTGGGGTTCGAATCATACAGAGGCTGCTGAAATTTTCGCAATGAAAATATAAGACTCTTGTTTGGTACTATGTACTCAATGATAAAATTTAAACATTTTTTGCCAAACTTCCTTCTCACTCGGATGCTCATATTCCGTAATCCAAAACAGAGCTCAAGTTCAAAATGTGAAAATCTGTGCTGTGCTGGGAACCGAAAACACAAGTTCTTAATGCAGTCAATTAGAAATAGTTACTGATTTAGACAATCAGCAGTCAATTATTTTATGGTATAATTGTTTTGTAAACCATGGAGACGAATTTTCATCAGACTTTTATATTACGGCTTTATTGTTGTACCGGTAGAACTGGATATTAAAGGTTTAATTCCGATAGATGACACCTTATTGTAAAAAATCTTTTTCAGCCAGTAAATCTTTTAAACATCTAACTGGACCTCATGGAGTTTTGACTTGCATGAAATTTCTCAAACCGTTTCAGTGATGAACCAAAGCCGCTGCTTTCAACAAACAAAATGACAAAGATATTGAAATGTCTCGATCGGATAAGGGGGTTTCATGGGTATTGCTCCATAAAGCTGATTACCACTCTAAACTGGATCAAATCCGCAGCTACTCCATCGAATTTCCCGCTAGACCACATGAGAAAATCATGTCAGGACAAAAGGAATCTGTATTAACGTCCATATTGAATGAGCTCAAGCTGGTATCGACTGGATCTTCGCCGTTGCTGCTCTGCGGAGTACCTACGGTGCATAAACCTAACGTCTCTATGAGACTTACAGTTGGTATTCCGAATTCTTCACATCATGCCATCGCCCCGTGGATCGTGAATCTTCTGGAACTTGTACGCCGACGGCTAGCTAAATGTAGTCTAAAAGATGCGTTTAGCTTCATAGAGAAGATAGAAAACCTCAGTGATTTTGCAAAACTATGACGCCTTTCGATGTGGAATCCATTTTTACAAATGTGAATCGATCGAGACAGTTGATCTCATATATGACCTTTTTGTTTTTGACATAGCTCACATCAGAATCCTGATGAATAAATTGCAAGGGCTAATTCTCAGATGCCCATTTAACATACAGTTTTGTACAATCACCAGTTCTTCAAATAAAACTACCCAGTATCCCCTACTGGTCTCATACTAGGTCTCATACTGTGAGTTGCTAACACGCACCAAGAGGTGATTATTGGCTTTCCACGAAATTCATGAGTGTATTTAAGAATTTACTCTTGTAGCTACGACGTGTTCGCATTCATCCTTGGACCGTTCCATTAATTATCCTGAGTTCTTGTGGGAGTTCTGAAGACTTGTTCCAAACGAGACATCTTGTTGTATGTATGTCAATTTTACCCATAACCCTTTCCGTTATTCGTAACAGATAATTCTCTTCGTCTGGTGCTGCCTTGGATTTGTAACATTAGTGGAAATTTTTCTATCCCAATTGGAGAATGAAAATGCAATAGAGACAATGCAACATTCCAACGCCTATTGCGGATAGCTCGACGATGCTTTTGCCGTTTGAAAATCCCATAACAGCCGCACAAAGCTTTTCATGAATTCAGTGGGTGTCAGTTAGTTATTCGTTTCACCTGTGAATTAGAGAAAAGCGGACAATTACCCTTGTTAGATGTGTTATTGACAAAGCGAGACGACGGTACCATCCAAAGAAGTGTTTTCCACAAGACAGTATGCGTCTTTTTGTAGCTTCACCCACCTAAAATACAAGCACAATCTTCTTAGGATTTTACCATACGAAGCGAGTGCGATGACGAGTGATGACGAGATAAGTTTTATTAATGAAATGCTTCAATCCAATGGTAACCCAGAAGCTTTTATTGACAAACATATACAACTGACAACCGACGCAAACAAAATTCAGACCGTTACACGCAAGAAGGTTTTCATTAAAGTTCCGTTTGGGGGTGGATATTCCTCGGAACTTCTCAAATGACGTCTGTCTGAATTAATCTCTAGAACTCTTCCTGCAGCTTAATCATATTTCCTCACTACCACTTGACCTTTAATGTTCCATCAAACAAAAGGAAAGCTGCCTCAATAGTCTCAATCCTTCGTTTGACATCCTTTCAGGTGCCCGTGTAGTTTGCGATGTATGAGACACACAATCAGATGTTTGTCAAAACCCATTGCTGAGCATTGCCCAACTGCCCTCTACACATGAATGCCTAGACGCATTTGCACCTGGGTTCTTGGTCATCTCATCGATAGCTGGCATGCTTTGAACAAATTGGATGCACTCTCAAAGTAACTCGCTCTATACTGTGGAGATAATGGATTAAGAAGGCATATTCTGACCACGGCTGCGGCGATGACAGATCGCATTTTTCAATCGTGAGTTACACACGCAATAGAAGCTTGTCGTGACTTTGCTGTTACCCTGGCCGGGATAGCGGCTTGGTAGGGCATAGAGTAGA
>UZAN01042712.1:15120-29820 GCA_900618425.1 Echinostoma caproni | reverse complement strand
AAATGCAGATTTTCATTCCAATACGGTCGCACGCGGGACCAGTTGGTCGACCAAATAAATAATAAATGTCTTTTTACTTCCTTTTTAATTTATTGAATATACAAATGTACAGTCTACTGTCAGAAAGGGGGCTGCGGCCGTACAAAGGCTTTCTGGGGAAATGCAGAAATAGGGAAGATGGGCGGCGGTGGAGCGTTTCGAACCCGTGGATTCGGTTGGCTGCTGCTTGTACTATGCATTTAATCACATGGACTGCCTCGATTTACTATGTTTACCGAGTCATGAGGTGATTAAAAGAAGCTGAAAGGTAGTCAGACTAAGACCTATCATGACTAGAGAGCTTGGAGATGTTGGTCGCATTAGGCTCTCCAGTTAGGTATCTGAGCTTTCGAACTGTAACTGATAACCTTGCCCTAGATTCTCACCGTATTCTGTGACTTCATCTATTAGTGCTTCAAATGGGATGTTGGAGTCACCTCATGTGCGTTCAAGGCCGTCCATCTTGCTTGAGCGAAAATGCGATTAGTTTGTGGGCCAACTTAGAGTGAGGAAAGTGATGCAATAGATCCGGTAGTCTGGTGTTTGGAAACTTTATGACTCTAAGTTTGTATTCGTTAGTGGTTTTGCCGGAATTTATTACTCCAAATAATCCGTTTACCCATTAGTCGATAAATAGTAGGCAAAAATCGGGTGAATTGGAATGAATTCCGTTTTCTCCCTCTTTGCTCATTGTTCATATGGATTGATGGTACTTGCTCTCCGCACCTCACAGGTCAAATACAAGGATAAGAAAAAAGAAACCCTCTCGAGAGACCAATTCTTCGTGCGAAAACCGATAAAATTTAAGCGGAAAAGTGAGTGTGTTGATCTGTTTAATCACAGGGCAGTTCCACTATAAAGGCGTTCATGTGACCCGAATTCTGTCTCTCTTTCTGTATATTTTTTATGCGTTTATTTCTTTTTTACTAGATACGTGATTGTATGAGCGACTTTTTCAGAAAGGACGAACCGATCGATCAAAGAGCTGTCATGTGATATAAAGGAAAGAGGAGAGTCTGTCGGGGCCAGTGATGATTGTGTTCAATATTTTGGTGAGCAACACCGATTAACTACTACCGGTCTAATGCGTGTATAGTGTGGAACCTGCAGGGTAAAGTGTTCGTACTATCTGGAGTGTGTGACTTTCACGCTGCGATTTACGCTCGTAACAGATGTCACTTCAACACTCGACGCCAGCGTCTTTCTCTGAGCAACGAACAATGTTTCTGAACTTGAGTCCCATTCGCTTGACATTCAAATGCTTTCTAAAGTGATGATTCAAACAATTATGCCTAACGCCTATTGGGAAACGCATTTGTCTTTCGTTGTGTTCTGTTTGACCGGTCATCTACTCGATAAATCATTCCCTCGGTTTCAATGTTTGTTTGTCGTCCTCCGAAAACGTAGATGACAAATCAATCCATACAGCATTGACATCATAAAACATCATGCGCGCAGTTTTGCCCATTCCTAATTTATGTAATTGTGCAGTTCTCAATCGTTACGGTGCTTCGAATCCTTCGATTGCTTGTTTCTCTTTAATAATAGCATTTTTAGGAGTTCCACGGCAAGTGATTGGTGACCCACTAAGAAGGAGAAGATAAAGAAGAAACCTATACTTGGACGGTACATGTTTGTATTATCCCATTCGGTTTTTCACAGGCACTAGACATTGTTGATGATACTGGGTATGGGTTTCACTCCTGGAGACATCGTTAATTCCCAACGAGATGAATGCATTAAAATGCGGTAGAAATATTTTTGCTGATCGACAAATAGCACTTAGTATCTGTTTGGTCCAATCTCGGACTGGTAAGAAATGCGTACTTTTGGTGTCCCTGTCTAAAATGATTAAGCCATCCGCACCAGGTGGCGACCATCGGTCGTCTAGCTCATCGGTAAGTCTTGATTCCCGGTTCGAAGGTCCTCGGTTCAATTCATGATAGGGGCACCAAAAGGGCATCTCTGGTGAATCCCAAACAAAACGAGGCGGCTGTCCATCGCTCTTTGTCGGTCATCACAAAGACCATATATGTAACAGGAGCATACTCCTTGCCAGGTTCTCCTTGTGCAAACTGTTTATCATGTCCAATTCGTGAGTAACGGCACAGTTGAAAGTGGAAGAAGGAATTGTGAAGAAGAAAGTGGAGACCTGAACGAAACATAGAAGTTCTTTTATGAGTGGGTTCCGTCAACTGGTATCGGAAATAACCCAAACCTCATGTAGGAGGGTAGTTTGATCAAAACCAACTTTATGATCCGTGTTCAAACGCAATGCAACTACACGCTTGTGTTATGATCATGGATACTGGGGGCATCTGTCCATGGAGATAATGCACTCTCGAGGGTACTGAAGGTCCTTTCGGCAACTGGATAGAAACGGTTGATCATCATACTCAACTCCAAATCCCACAACTTCGATGTCTGATACCTTCATTAACTAGCGCATAAAAGTGTATAGTTAATGGTTATAAAGACTGAACTGGACTCACGAAATGAAGGGCGGATAAAATAAAGACCACAAAGAATGGCAGAAAATCACGAGGTACGTGTTATGGTCTGTGTGTGCAATAGAGTACTGAGTGATTTTCAGATTGCCGACAGCTGAGATACTACTCCTGTAAGTTAAATTTCTCTGTTGAAATGCATACTACTCATGAACACTATAATTATTTTGGTAAATAAAGCATGCGATAATAGTGATGAAGTACCATAAAATCATGTAATGATAAGGAATAATAATAATGGTACAAAAATAATGAACTTAAAATTGTTGTTGTATGTAACTCAAAGTTACTCCAAATCATTTGGAAAGATGGGAACGGAAGAATCATACCATATTCGGTATTGTACCTCGTCCAAATGTTCTCAAATTATCTCTCCTCGGAGGCGGGAACCACTTGACAGGACTTCGAGATCACGTCTTATACAAGTGTCGCCAATTCACCTTTTCTTAAGACTTATATACCTACATATGAATATAATAACAATAATCAAGAAACAATTCTCGATAATGAAACGGTCTAGCCGTTGAAAAAATGTTCCATTAAGCAAAGTTACAGGTTGGCGCCGTTTTGTATCAGTCCGCCGTAGATTTCATTCAATACTGGTTTCTTAGACGATTTTTGGGCTAGTAACAGGGTTGTGAGAGCGTTAAGTCAAACAAATCCGGGGTTAGTTAATCAATCGTCAAATATAAGGAAATAAACGAAACGGCATGCTACTCTATCGTGTGGACTTGTGTTCGATCTTTAACACGTCTAATGTAGTATTGCTGAAGTGCTTGAACGACCTTACCTGGCACTCGCATCAGGGTGATCTCAAACATTGTCTCCAGCTAGAAACTCGCCCTTCTCACATAAAAATCGAGACATTGGATGACTCCTGGTCGAGCTCTTTCAGACGCGTTATTTATAGCAATCGAGGGGTTTATTTGACTGTGCGTAGGGCAGCGGTGGTCAAGCGGTGTAAACTGTCAGACCATTACCGCATGTTTCGTGTAATCAAACCCCATCACCTTTGTCTTACCTCCCCTGTCAGTGATTGTTAACCTTCAACTGAATGCTGCGCTCTCTTTTCGAATAGTGATTTTACGATTGTTGTTTGTATGAATGTATGAAATGTATGTTATAAATGGAGGTAATTGGTAGTTTATATTAAAGTGGCAGCTATTTTTTCATTTTCCACTCTTTCTTTCTTCCTTTCTCAGAATATCGTCCCGAGCCGTGGGAAATCCCAGTCTGTTTTGGTCTGGACAGTTCATCAGATTCCATATATTGAAGATTCATTTATCAGATTTTGATTATTTTTAAATTGCACGCATTTAATCCCCCCACTTTTGAATTATTTTCTATAATATCGTATCACACTCGAATAGAGATTACAATGCAATGGTTTTTTCTTTTTCTGAACTGCTGCCTACTGTCCTAGCACACTGATCTGGAGGCGTTTTGTGTCACTACCTTTGTGAAAGCACACACATGAACAGCCTGTCTTTCGAAATCGTCATGGCTATAGCTCTCTCTCTCCTCCCTACTGACGAAGCACTCAAACTATCTAAATTTCAAAACGAGCTGATGAATCGAGAAATCTACGGACCATTGTTCTATTCCCCAGAGGAATTTGGTTTGGTGAAATCTAGGTTATTTCAAACCGCCGATAATGAAGCATAGCAACGCAGTGTTACCAGTGTTCGTATGTGGCAGTACACCTTAGACATTTCTATTTTGTTTTAAAAATGCAACCTGATTCAGGACGGAATCGACTCAGCCGTCGTTATTGTCTGCCTAGAGTTTCGAAATGCTCACTGAATATGACGATTTTATCTAACTGATATCCACTAATTGAGTGGCTCGCAGATAATTTTATCCAGTTCCAGAAGGAGAGAACACTCACACTGTTCAGTTACACGTACTGAAAAGATGCAAATATATTAACCAACGTAACTTACGTCAACTTACGGGGCGCTACGATTTTGACATAGCAAGGCTTTGGAAAAGGCATCCTCTTTGAAGGCGACTGCACTAAGAAGTTCGTTGTCAATAGTCTACATCCACAATTAAAACCAATCAGGTTTGTTCACTCTGCATTGACAAAATCATTCAACTGCAGTAGCCCCCCCCCCACCGCCTGCTCCTAGCTCTTTTAGACAGTTTAGCTGAGTAATCACTTGTGAAAGGCGTTTTCCGAGAGTCATCATGTTCGAGAACGGCCAACCTCTTTAAAATCACATGCTCGTATCATCCGATGCGTTAACCAGGCTTTGGGCATGTGCTTGTTCGTGTACTCATATGCATTCATTTAACTGTTTCACGGAAGTTTCCTTCAGCACTCGGTCAACTAGGGTGTCTAAGAGAAAACCGTTTGGTTCTCGAAAAAACAATCTATCTCTTTCGTCAAAGTTTATTGACTTTTCCCGAACAGATGTGTTTCACGCTCCCTTCAACTTTCGTTCAACCACCTCGAGCGATGTGTGACAAATGAAACCTTTTCGCGGACAGAACTATAAAGCATCGACTCGGATATCAATGTTAGTTTGTATCATCTGATCCCACACAGGCTGCAAACTAAATTCGTACCTGTTCAAGGTTCATGATGCTAATCGAACACGTTTTTACGTATAGTAACTTGGTTTCCCACCAGTAACATCTTCAAGGTCTGTGATCAATATTGCAGTGAATCCTAAGCCTGTAATTTTGAATATGACAATTTAAGACAGATTCAGAAAAGTAGCCAAGTGAACATTGGGTTTTTCCAGCGATGAAAAATAAAAACCGTACATCGTATGAAATACAACGGATATGGACTCCATCGGAGAAATGGAATACCAGTCAGGTTGCTTGTATTTGATGGCTCATTCGAGATATCTAGGATTTCGACTCATCCTCTAGCACAAGATAGTGGTGAAAAAGTGGATTCAGTTCATGTCGAACGAACTCGCTCGGAAACAGCACGTACAAGAAAAATCGGAATGTCACTCGCACGATCTTCCAACTGTTATAAAGACGCAAGTTCAGTACTTTCTGGATCATTGTTCCTCGAATGAACGGGACGTGGAAAAGACTAAGCTAGGCTACAAATCGTTCTCAAAAGAGATTTCGGATGGGTAGTCCAGCAGTTTGTTCAGGTGTTTTTCCGCTACACAATCCGTTGTTATGCCGCTGCCGCTTCTTGAGCACCTCAGGGATACTGTTGAAATACAATACGAGTAGAACCAATTACACCCTCTAGATAACCATTGCTTCGAAAACACTGGTGAATGAATACCCTAAGCCAATCAGCATAATGAATGTGTAAAGCCAGTTTTTGCGGACGTAAAATAAAACACTACCAACCTCGAGGGGGATTAGTTTGTCTCGGTGGTACCACAGCTTTCGCTATTCATGATTCGATCGCTCCGGATCAACTCTCTCTGATCAAGTTAACTGATTGTTCCTAGCTGATAACCACACAGGATGAGTACACAGGCTCTTACTGGTCTTGTATGAGTGCCTTACAGGTGGGTGGGGCAAAGCGCATACCATATCTGGATGCAGCGATTGTAAGGTGGTTCAATGCATGTTGGAATACCCGTACATGACCAATTAGAATGTCCATATTGTCGATTGAAACTTTTTTCTCTGAGAGGAGTTCAACTTCACGGTTTTCGGAACTGGACAATGCACACTGTAGAAAATCAGCTATGGGAAAATTGTACAGGGATGAAGATTTGGGCAGTCTTGCCACACTCCGTTGGATGCGGCAAAAGTTGGTCGGAGGTCCAAAATTATTTCTTGATATGCAGATGTTATAATTTCAGTGTTGGTTTGAGGAGAGTTATGTATTGGGAACAAGCATATGACTAGGTAAATTGGGTTACATAGACTGAAGCATCTCATCTCAATCATTAGTTCGACAGGCACACAGATTAATGGATTGAGCAGACTGAAGTGACCCGTGCGTTTCTGTAGTTGCAATTTTCGACACTAATTAGCGTTAGAAAGCCTTCTTCATTTTTGAACGTTGTGAGAAACCGCCAATCGCATCTTCTTGTGACCGCGAAACATACTATTAACAAATGTGAGTAGAACCTCACAGCACAGATACTTCAGTGACTGGAGATGACTATCCTTCGGACTTCACCTTCACGCATAATCCTCAGTTTATCGATTCAACCATACACTCGGAAGCACCAGACTCTCTCTCGTTCTTATTGGAGCTCATCAGTGGTGCATATCTACCGTACTGTCCGGGGACAAAACTCGGGATCCATCATATGGAAGGCGTGTGCGTTACCACTGTGCCAACCAGTTCATGCCATGGCTGAATCCAATTGCCAATTCATGTTTGTTCAGATGTCGTCCTCAGTGATAGTCAGTTCATTTTGGCACGACAGCAACGAAGGAAGACAGACGACACTGTTAACTTCAATCGAAAGCCTTCCACCAAGTCAGGACTTCCTTGTATGTACGCACTAATTCGCCAACGAACGCACAAGGCTGCATTGGTATTTCACATTTGACTCACAGTTACTTGTAAGTAGTAGTGTGGGATAATGCTTTTTGTCAGGAAATCATATACATGTACAGTGCGATTGCTCCATCGTTTCGCATCGTCTTGTCCCTCTCACTCGTGACCCTAAACAAGTAAATCCCCTCTGACCCTTAATGCGATTTGATTGGATCATATTCCGCGATCTGCGGCGCTTAAAATCCCTCACCTCAACACGAGACTGTCTGATTACCGACTTGTACGTTTTGTAATGCTCTTGTTGTTACATCCAGTCCATCCCTGTGCTGATGACACTCCTGCTGCACAGTCGGAGTTCTCTGGGCCTACCTGAAACTGCCCGCTGTAAAAGGGTGTGGTTTCTCGCTCGGGTTAGCTGGGCAAGCACCAGGTCCCTTGTTGCGTCTGAACCATTCGTCCGATCGGTGGTGTGATGTTCGGGCCGGCACAGGAGGAGGATAGGTTCCGAATCTGATGCTGCCTAAGTGTTGGTAGAGAATCACCTCAAGAGAATCATTTTGGAGCGTTGCGCCATGTGGGAAATTCGGAATGGAAAATGCTCAAGCGATGAAGACACTAGGCCAACGCTTGACTCGTCTAAGATACATGCACTATTTTTCGAATCGGGTTCGGTAAACATAGAAACTAGTGAACTGGTATTTCTCGAATTCAGTGAGGTAGATATCAAACATAGATTATTATTAAGAAACCTCATTTATTTTAATTCCCCCGAGTTGTGAAACATTTTCATTTGGTTATTCAATAGAGTTGCTATAATGGATTATATGTCGGATAAAAAAATGCCTCATAGCAAACATCCGAGGTTGCAAGGGTTTATGGAAATAATTTGGGATAATTCTTGATTTATTCCTATTAGAAAATATTGCGTTTTCATACTTGATAAAGTTTGCGTTTTTCATGTTCAGATCATTTAATCTTAGCAACCAAAGTCACGCACGTTTAATTGACAATTATGCAGCCTAGAAACTACTTAGATCCCAGTAGACAAGATGTAAATTATTGTCCATACATAAAGCATTAAAACAAGTAATAAATATAATGAAACTCCATTTGATCACAAAGAAAATATTTCAGTGCATCACAANAAGAAAATATTTCAGTGCATCACAATCGACCAGTACTGTATAACCATAATAAAACTTTGAATTTGTCTTAATAACGGACAACAATATCCCTTAATGTAGGCCCACGCAAAACGTTTCGTGGTACTTTACCAACCGGGCTTTTTCGCGTTGAACGATCTCGCTAACTACGTCGGAGATAGAATTCCGAAAGAAATAGAGAACAAATATTATGGAAAAATGCATAGTTATTTTATGAAAGTTGTTCCATATGTTTTCCATTCTGTTGCTTGCGTAGCGAAATCCGATAGTTTTCTTCCATCTTCCGAATGGTAGCAGTTGGAATACTTTCGCACTGCACCACAGCACTGTTTAAGCTCCTCCATCATTCTCGGTTTTCGGGAATAAACGGTTCGCCTTAGATATCGCCACAGAAAGCAATCCAAGGGGGACAGATCAGGTGATCTTGGAAGCCATTCCATTTACCAATTTGTGTATTCCTGTGGAACCACTGCTAATCCAGCAACACTGGTACAACGAGGGTTACCAGATCGCAGAATATGATCCAGTCAGATCGCATTAGGGGTCAGAGGGAATGTACTTGTTTAAGGTCACGGGTTAGAGGGACAAGACGATGTGAAACGGTGGAGCAATCGCACTGTATGGTCTCATAAAGATGCCGAACTGGATTTCAAAGATATATTTTCCATAAAGTAATGCGTTTGCTGAACTTGAAATCGGTAGTGAAGTATACAATAGAACAAATGTTCTCCATCCTGCTATCACCAACTGTCCACCAAATATTCTTACCATTTTCGAAGGGGTGATTACAATAAATGAAGTGTTCAAGATAGGTATTTTAAATGTTCTATTGGCAGTTCCATTTACTTTGGGATCGAATCTCATGCAACTTTCCTAACTCTCTTTACGTTAGGGTGTATTTTGAATCCGTTTGCCCACGGAATGTGTGACCACTAAAACTGTACTGCAGATTGTAGTCAGATCAGGCAAACTTCTGACGGGAAGTTCTATCCAGGTTGAACAATGGAATATTGAATTTTGTATTTTGAAATGGGAAAAATCATGGCGTCTGTCACTGAAAAGAAGTTTTTTTGAGATAACCCATAACAATGTTGAACCACTTCACATATAATTGACCAACGCAGTAAGCGTGAATTGATCGAGGTAAAGGTATAGCGATGCAATCTGTATGTCCCCTAAAACCCAATTAAATATATTTTTTGGTGGGTGCCTCAAAGCCAGTAGAAGATTGAGCAGTTTGAAATAGAAACGTACGTTGCAATCTGTCGAACGAAAGTTCCTGTGGCCGTTTAGGAGTTTTTACCCGAAAAAATATATTTCCTGTGTGAACAGTTATCACGTTCATGCAGCAAGACCGATCCATTGAACTGTCGGTAGAGGTATCGTAAGGGCTTGCGTGCCGCATACCGGAGATTGATAAAAGTTGGTAAGAAAACTTGTAATTAGTCTAATAGAACGCAGTTGTAATAAAAGACCAAGACACGAATATAAAATAAAATGTAACGATTTCAGGTAATTTTAAACAACTGGAAGGAATAGAAGAATCTTCAGCTTGAGATTTGTAAATCCTTTCGACGGGTATTAGGCTAGGATAACGGAGAGGGAGATGTCTAATTCATGGAAGATTCCCGTAAGAATATTGTAGGGAAGCCACTCTACAGCCAAACACCTATGTGTTCCATTTTCCGGACACTTGGCCATGGACCAACAGTATCGATCAATCAACAGCCATACAATACAAACAGAAGCTGTGTGACTCGAAGAACAAGGACGGTGATTGCTTGACACTCGTTTAACCGGTGATATTGATGTTGATACGTTGGGACCAGAGTTCAAAACGCGGACGGGGNGGGGTGGTTAATGTGATGAGCTCTAATAAGAGCGAAAATCGAGTCTAGTGCCTCCTAAGTGCATGGGTGAATGGATAAACTAAGGAAATCGACTGAATTTGAAGTCTGAAGGACAGTCGGTTCGAATCAATTATCCCATACCAATACTACTACTACTACTAACTGTGAGTTAATTGAAAATGATATTTACACAATTTATTCCCATTGATTTCTTTCGATAAAGGAACTTCTACTTCTGTGGACTTGTTCTTGCGTCTCAGTGACAGATCCCAGAGTACGGCTGACACTGCGGCTCTGTGCTTCAAATACGACCGCGATACCTAATGCGTGCCTATTCTCACTACTGTAAGTGTCGAAAGGCTATAAATATAACGAACAGGCTTATTTTTCATAATCTTGTGTTATCTATCGCCGGCTAACATCGAACCTGGTCTAACGATGAGTATCCCAACGAACCCACTTGCAAATACAGTTTTGAACAGTGCAAGACTTTACTGGTAGTGCTAAGCGAAACGTAGAGTGAAAAATGGAGGACCGTGCGGTATCAACAAGGTCGATCAGAGTCTAGTCATTTGTCCGGTATCAGGGTTACGAGGGTACCGATAGACAGTTTGTACAAATCAGTATGCCGTTCTCTTTTTGTTACTATTACGACCGAATTCCAACCGCGAGGCTGCATGCTGTAAGTTAGGGCCCCTAACCCAACACAGAAAGTCAGAACACACAAGACAACGTGCGGATCGGAATCGGGTTAAGATTTAATGAATGCTCGTGAGAGTACGTCAAACGATTGAACGATGGCAGACAGCTGGGTCAAGCTGGCGCATGGACAAAACGGATTAGAGGAGTATTAGTCAGTGTTTGTCGTGAATATCTGTGTCACGTGACTGGAAGACCAATAAGAACTGATAGACGAATGCGTACGTAGCAGTTACCCTGACGACTATGCACCCAGGACCCTCGAGAAATTACTTCTCGCGGTGGCGGCTGATCCCAATCTATCCATTCAATTTAAAAATGCAAGAATTCTCAGGGGAAGGTTAGGCTTCACCATGACACCTCCACTCCTGAGATGTACTTCCGTATTTTTGGGCTGCGCCCTCCCCTGTTTGGTTTCTGGAGTGCCCGCTTGAACGTATCCACGACTCGCTCCGTTTGGCCGTTCGATTGCGGATGAAAAGGCGGGGAGCGGATTTGGTTGATGTATTTGTGTTCGCGGACTTGATGGCACACCACGTTCACGGGAACATCAAACAATCCGAACTTCTCGATCCAATCAAGAACAAGGAGATTCAGATTGGGTCTATCGGTCAGCTAACAAGTTCCTTTTGTGGTAATACTTGGGAATCATATGTCATAATTGATTTTACCAATCAATTTCAGGTCACCTCCTGATGCACTTTTCGCTTTTTTGGTAGATGGCACACTTTCTGACCTCCCGATGCGGTTTGACGTGGCTTTGTAGATCAGAGTAATATCCGAGCCTGTATCCAACTGCAGTTTGGCTAGCTTACCATCGATGAGTGCAATGAGGAATTTTCTCTTTGGCTGGCTATCTGTTTGAAAAGCCGCAACATTTGAGCGGGCTTCAGAAAATTGTTTGTTGAACTTACTGTGAATCACTTTCTTCTGAGTGGTTTAAGTTAAACAGCAGCATTCCTCCTAGTGACCCCGTTTATTGGACTTTTAATAGATGAGCTTTTTAATTGGACAAAAACATACAAACACCATTCACTGAGGCAGATTCATCAGTGCATGCAAGGTTAACTGAGAGAGGTCAGACAAAGCTCAGGCTTAAATTGATAGCTGATTGTACACTTTCTCTGACTGTATACCTGGCCCCTGAAGTGGTCATTCCAACAAATAAACACGGGTAGAAGCAGTTGAAAAGCTCAAAATGCCCAGCTAAATGGAAGAAGGACAGAGGGTGCCTGGGCTTTCTCGTGTCGGTTGGGTAAGTCTTTGTACTTATTGGACAGCTGCCGGTAGTAATCCTAGTCTCCGAGATAACACCAACCACAGAAAAGCGCGTGGCAGTTTTTCGAAAACGAACCATGGACAAATCGTTCCGACCAACCAGAAGTCGTGCGGTTCAGAGAGAAGCTGTTGGACGTCAGGAATACAAGTAGACCATTGATTGAGAGCCGTATAATCATTAAAATCCCTTTGTACTTGTTATTTATTCTCAGTGATTTTACCAAATAATGGAACCGTTTCAACTGTGGCATTTTTCCAGCGTCTCGATGACGGGAGATTCCAGTTTACAATTCTTGGTGCGGTTCTGTGCTTAATTTTTGAACGTGATTAGTGATTTATAATCCGTACCTACTTCGATTATTACAGATTGTCAGTGCGATTCCGTGGTTCATTTGCTATTGCAATTCGTGGTTCATGAATCAAGTCTGTTCCGATTGTAACGTTGACGCCCCCAGTCAATGAGGTGCTGTCCCGTCCACGTTCCGTCTATCTCATTAGATGCATGAGGGTAAGGGCTTGTCGATAACAGTGGACCATCGGAGTTGTCTTCAAACTTTTCGCAGGAGATATACTTCTTCGATTGTATACCTCACGTGACGGGTGCAAACTTGAGAACCAGGCAGGTTCTAGACCTGGTCGCGGCTGTGTCGACCACGTTTGCACGAAATATGAACAAATGCTAGAACACAGACATTCTTTTTGTAGACCCATCATTTATGTTTTCTTCGATCTGCAAGCAACCTTCGGCTCAGTCGACCGCGCTAAACTCTGGCGCTGCTTTTCCCTGAAGGATATGTCCGAGAAGTTTATTTAATTAGTACGATCCCTTTGTACTGATGACCGACGCCGAGTCCGAGCATACGGCACTTTATCAATCAAGCTCGCCACGGAACGAGGTGTTCATCATGGTTACCCTTTTCCTCTTCTATTCAACTTCGGAATTGATCCGTTTCTAAAAACAGCCCGTCCTCGTTCGAGAATAGTGTAGTGATCAAAGTAAGTGCGGATTACGGGTCACGAATCACGGTTGAAACTGAAGTACTGAATAGCATTAGCAGTCGTACACTGGGATATACCGCCACTGAGAAGCTGGACAAAGGCCACACAATTAGCGGTTCATCTATTCAGAGGAATCAATGGGATTAAACAATTTGCAAACAGAAACATCAATCGTCAAACGGGAATTAACCAGTAGTTGTTCTTCTTCTTTTAGTTAAAAGACGGGTTTGAACCGTGTTCCATTGATTGATCAATACTGTTGGTCCATGATCCAATGTCCGGAAACTGAAACGTGCAGGCGGTTGGATGGCGTCATCTCGAAGAGCTGACTTACCACAGTTAGTGGCATCGATTTGTTCTCTGTTGACTGATTGTCTGGATTACGCAGACGCTATTTTACTACTAACCGAAGATCCAAGCGGTACAAAAGTGCTAGTGTAGTTGTTTTTTCTCTTTCAAAGTGTAAATGCTGCTACAGGACTGGGTTGTTTCAGCTCCCAATCTCACTCTATATGTAGAAGTAACAGACGCAACGAACATATTTTGCTATCTGGGCAGCTACATCTCGCCCGACAGATGCATATCGGATGAAGTACCAGCATACAAAAGGCCCGAGTGATATTTGCCAACCTAAGTTATCTCTGTCGCCGTAGCGATATCCGGCTCTTTTTGAAGGGTCCAGTCTATGTTCCAGCAGTCCAGCTAGTTCTGCTATACGTTGCAGAGACTTGGCCGTTACAGGGACATAGCCAAATTAGAGTAACGGTGTTAGAACGCCGCTATCCACACCGCAGTGCACGGAACTGGGGATGAAACCGGACACGCAATATTGAGTTTACTAGCTGAGTTTTGATGGTCGTAGTTGCCTACTGGAGCAAGTGGTTGATCCCCATGAACTACGCTAACTGAGACATATGTTGCGCATGTCACCAAATGGATTGCTACGGCGTGCGACGTTCGCCGCGGTAGTTGATTGGTGGAAAAATGTAAAAGGTGCTCAAACTAAGATCCGGCATCAGGGCATGAAAACCCTAATCAGGAGATTCGGCCATATAGGCCACATTTGGCTCCCTGGATAGGGACCTCGGGATTATTATAATCAATGGTTAGAGACACTGAGTGATATGGCTAAGTGTTTGAAGCAATGACGCTCAAGCATGTTCTTAATGAGAAACCAACCCGAACCTGTGTGTGAAGGTGCATGGTTATCGGTTATAAAAACTGGAACTGAAACTTAGAAAAACTGTAGCTGCGTAAATCCAAACACTGGCTGGATGGTGCTATAGAAGACAAGGATCCATCATGTGATTCATGTTTTCTTTTGGTAAATGAACCACCACATTTAATTATCTAAATTTCGATAATTGATTGCGTTAATAGTTTTAAAATGTTGATCTTTGGGTCTTCCAGGAAGATATTCATCTCAATTAAGTAAATGAATCACATTGTTTTCAGAAAATTATCAGTGGATTAATGTATCAAATCTTACTGCTGTTTGCAGATAACTGGCTAAACGAAATATAAAAGATTTCAGTAAAGCGATCATTGCGTGCACATCTGGGCCAATTCAGCTAATTTTACGAAGTAAATCAAATGCTTAGCCATTTAAATAGGCAGATGGGCCAGAGATCTTGTGCATCTTGTTAAATCTATGGTCGATGCATTTGCAACTTGTGTGCTATCGAATGGGCAGAAATAACTCAAATCGCGGGATAAGCAACCTC
>UZAN01042712.1:0-15111 GCA_900618425.1 Echinostoma caproni | reverse complement strand
AGCTTACGGGATGACGAAAAACCACGGGGCGACACGTTACTGTGGTGTGAATCACCACAAGCTTCACAGATGACACCAGCACAGCGCCTACGCGTTACAGCTTCTGGACTACGAACCATAGGTCGATTACGCCGACCAATCAGAAGCCGTGCGACTGAGACAGAAGCTTTACGATGACAAGAATACGAGAACGCGATTGGCAGATACCTGGATAACCAATGAACTTCTTTTGTACATGTTATTTAACCCACAAGATTTCTTCCAATGAATGAACCGCTACTTTTGTGGCCTTATCCTTGCGTCTCGGTTGCTTGGGATACCGTCGTGCAAGTGCCAGTGTGAATCAGTGATTTCGTGGCGTCCGTGATTCCTACTACGTGATTCGTAATTGATGGTCTGTATGCACCTCAGCCATTAAACATCAGTAGTATGGGAAGTACTCGGTCTTATCAACCCAGTCCTTTTCGGTGATTTACAATAGTCAATACATCAAACTGCTCAAGTTTGATTACGCTCCAATTCAGTGTCAGCAAGTAGTGTCAGCAGCTTATCACTATAGTCCTACCTTGGTATCCAAATCGTTTTATCTGATTTCTGTTCTTGATTATTTGCCTTCGGCTTCACGCGCATTATTTTACTGACCATAAGAGTAGTCATCAAGTTAACGACCAGAATATTCTGAGTTCGAATCCCGCCACCACCTCCCATCTTCCTGTTCTCTTTGTTCCTCTGGCGAACTTTGTGTAACCGCAGCCCCCGTTATATACATTTGTATACTCGATGATTACAAAAGGAAGTAAAATATTTAGATTTATTTTATTTATATCGCCACATCGACCGGAGTGTGCACGTGTGTAGTTTCAACAAAATGATCGTGGATTCATTGTACAAAAGTTATGCTGCGGTATGTGGCCTAAATCGGAGATTTTAAAATTACACTGATCTCACATGGTCGGGTTTTGCTTCAGGTACTCTACACCTACACATTGTTGGTGTGTATGGTTTTTAACTGAAATGTAAGCTTCAGTACTTGCAAAAGTTATACACAATACCATACAATGCAATACTAAACAATACTAATGACAATAAAATGATTGGGGAATGTCATTACGCTTTAATTTATTAGTTCGCACGAGTACCGTCGATTTTTGAAGAGGCCGTACATGCTCAGTAGTTTATGATTAGAAATTCAAATCAAAATTAAAGTGTGAAGGATTAAAACAAGCTCTCCCATATCTGGCCAAATTTCAGGACCAATGTACCACCGTTGTACTGCCGTTCGGCTGAATACCACGTCTATCCTATCGCAGCTTGATATAAATCGCTACTGTGAATCCCATGGCTTGTGTCGCCGGTTCTTTAAAACCGAACAAAAACATACAGTGACTACTTATCACACTAAATTACGCAATAAAATAAACACTAAGAAATAATCTGGCAACTGCAGCTGGATTACTGCAGTTATATGTAAAACAAGACATTGATTCCAGTATTATATTGGGAGGGACGAATACGCCATCCAGGAATCTTATTTTCGGTCCTAAAATCTTCAGTTGAAACTACATTGTGTGATTCTAAAGGAAACATATGGTTGCATTTTACCGCGATACGATTAGGATGCGCTACTAACTGATGTGGCCGACAGTTTGGGTAGGTGTATAACATTGGTGAGTCAAATCACATTTATAAAATAAAATTTGATGAAGAAACAAAGACGTGCCAGTTAAACCAGATGGATCCGGGTTTAATTGCCACGAAAGCTTTTTTGTCGGGATCGTCCGGTTACATATTCATTCAAGCAAATTCATGCTATAATCAATCAAAATCATCCGCTCTTCAAGATTTAAATCAATCAGAAATATTCGTCATGCCGCCTAGGTGCACCTTGGTTGAATGCAACACTGACGTGATCAGATCCAGTCTTCAAAGTTATTGATAGGTTTATTTGTCTCTCAATGAAACCATATGTAGTTACCTTTTCCTTCTCGATCGTTCAATCCGTACACCCCACGAATCTGATATACAATTGAGAAATTTAGATCGAATCGTTCCCTCGTTCAATAAATCAGAGACCATACGCGACATTTTCGTGAATTGGTTCTAACTCATTATGCGAATATAATGAAATATAGCAAAGACCCTAAGGGGTACATATTTCAACGGTCAGAATATTAAAGGTACTCAGCTAAAAAACGTGTACCTCAGGCATGTGAATAGACATCGATCGAGGTGTATCCACACCCCGTTATTACACTGTGATTCAGATAATTGTTTGATAAAGATCACCTACAAAATTACGTGACCCGTTAGAATTCGTAGTTTCTCTGGTGCGTCGTCGCCTAACGGAACCATCTTTGATCAATAGCTTACAAGCGCCGTTCTTATTGTGCCAAAGTTCATGAATCGGCTCAAAAAACGTGTGTTTTAGTTGTCAAAACGTTTGCACTCCACAAAATTTCGTTTAATAGCCACTGGTGTGACAAGTTTGCAACGATCAAATGATAACGTATCAGAGTTGAGCAGTTTTTGACCAAGATTCCTCTCTTTCTCTCCAGAAATCTCCCCACAATTCAGTTTCCGAACTCGAATCCTTCGTTTCCTCATATTCTCGATTAATTAGTAGGCTCCATTCCATTATTTATCAGCTGGGTTGAAGTCGAAGCTACATATCTGGGTGCTCTGGAATTGTTATCTTGGGGCCAGACAAAGACTGTTCTTGATATATCTTTACCTCTTGGTCAAATTTTTGGCTCATATATCTGACAGAAAGAGAGGAACTGAGCACTAATTGGTCTCAATGGAATCGTAAGTGCCTTGAATTTTGACTTGACCAAACCGTTTAGTTATTTTGTTTTATAATTCCCTCTGAGGGGTTGAGAATATTGTTTGCTTTTCCTGAACTAAATCACTCCGTCATATTACTTGGTGATCAATTCTTACCACACTAATTATGTATATTCCGCATGTACGAACTTGAATCTATACATATCTTCCTCTTTCCTTCAATTTTAATTGACATTCAGCGCAGAATGAACAGCTATCCATGTTTACAAGTGTTTTCTAATAGTGAGCTAGTGTAGCACTTGGAATAGACACGAATCAGGAATCACAGATTACGCATCACAAGTCAATCATGAAATCACATTATTCGTCGTCTGCTGAAGTCAATCGTCAAAGAGACAGAAATAAGGCCACTTAGGTCTCAAAGTATTTATTAAAAGAAATCAATGGAATTAAACAATATATAAATAGAAATATCATTGATCTAATAGGCGTAGACCAGTCATCATTCGTTTTCGTCTGTTTGTATGACATGGCCTTTGATGGATCGGGAGTATTGGCCTTGGATCCACTGCTCCAGAACTACGACAAGTAGCTCCTTGGCTGGCGTGATCTCGGCGGGTTGAGTTACCATATTCACATGTGTTATAGGTTACTACTCACATTTGTGATTGGCGGTTTCTCTTAACGGTCAAAAATGAACAATAGTAATGGAGCAAATGATAAACTGGGGTGAGGTGTCGAGTTCAAGGTCATCTGTAATAAAACGAAATAGGGGCACAGAATCTCATAGGAAGATGAGAGAAAAAGATAGTTTCACTGCACTTCTGCATTTCGTATGGGTGTAATTGCTACACCAAGTCATTCTTTCTAATTTCGTCAATAAAGAACCAGCGGACGGTAGAGAATGAATTTCGGATACATCAAAGATACTCACCTTGATGGGGGATTTATAGAAACACTGACGACGCTTACATCTCGTGGTGCAATAGCTTAATTGGCGAGGAACACGCAGCCTAAAACGAAATTAGTTTATAAGTTCAGTTCAGTCCAGTGTAAACAACCATTAAGCATGCACTTCCGTGATTCGCTTTTGGTTGCTTTCTTTGGGTTACCCATTTGGGTGAACAATAGGAGGAAAACAGGAAGGTTGAAAGCAGGATCGAAAAGAAAATTGAGAAGTTGAGTGGACTAATGATACAAAGAAATATAGAAAATGCACAAACGCCAGGTTAACGACACCCAGCCATATCACTCAGTGTCTCTAACAACCGGGACGATTATCTCGAGGTCCCCATCAAGGGAGCCCAACAGAAACTGGGACCGAGATTTCTGATTGGGGTTTTCATATCCTCATTCTAGGTCTTAGCTTGACCACCAAATACTTTCTTCCACCCACTACCTGACTCGGCGAACATCGCTCGCCAAGGCAACCCATCTGGTGACATGCGTAACACATAACCCAACTGTTGTGGCCTGCGGTCGAGTGAAACGTTTACCGCGCATCAGGTGATTGACCGTTGCGGCCTGCCACCACACGCACGGACGCACGTCATGAGGACTGTTACAAGGTCGCTCCACCTCAGCGAATCAGAGGTCAGTATTGATCTCTCCTCATTGATTGGTTCGTTGACTGCCCAGCCTGACGACACTCCCTTTGGTAAGATTTGCACCAGTTCTGTGCCTGCCTATCTGCGCGTTGACGCACTGCTTGCTCACCGGCTTACGGACTGGCTACGTTTGCGTTTACATACTGGAAATATAATTACTACTTAATTTACTACTTGCGTACTTGTTGACTCATACGAGGTGCAACACCAACCAACGTAATCTACTTGAACCGACCACTAGCTCCAGTGGGCGACCGTGATTAACTAAAACTGCGCCCAACCTCAGCATTGCTAGTCCGGCTCCCTCACCAGATTCGTGCAATGCTGCCTAGACAGCGGTGTTCGAACACCGAGAGTCTATCTTTGTCCTGTTTCTTTAATGGCCAAGTTTCTGCGCCGTTTAGCAGAACTGACCGAACTGCCGCAACATACACTCGACCCTTCACAGACAACCGGATGTCGCGACGGTGCCACAGATGTATCAAGTTGGCAAATGCCAAACGGGCCTTCTGTATGCACGCCGACACCTCATCCATGCGTCCACCGGGTGAGATGTAGCTGCCCAAATAACAAAACTTATCGCCTGCTCTATTACTTAACCAGTTAGATTGAGGCTGGGTGCTGGACCGAACTAGTCTTGTGATAACATTTTGCACTTTGAAGGTGCAAACCGCATACCGAACATGGCTACACTAGCACTCAAGTTGTCCAAAAATGCTTGCAACTTACCTGAATGTTCACTTAGTAGCACAATGTCGTCTGCATACTCTAGATCAAAATGTCTGCCATCTGGGAGTAAATCGATGTCACTTTCATCGCACGAGGATAGGGCTGTTTCCATAATCAAATCTATAACAAAGTTGAATAGAAAAGGAGAAAGAGGGCAACCCTGACGAACACCACTTTCTGTGGTGAAAAAGTGCCGTAAGCCCGGACTCGACTTCCGCTATTAGTATAAAGCGATCGTAATATTGAAACAAACTTCTAGGACACGCTCTTCGGGGAAAGACAGCGCAAGAGATTAGAGCGATCGAATGAGTCGAAAACCGCTTTCAAATCGCGAAAAACAGAGATGGTGGGTCTACGAAAGGAATGTTGATGCTCCAGAATTCGGTGGAGAGTGAAGATGTGGTCGATACAACTTCGACCGGGTCTAAAACCAGCCTGGTTCTCACGCGTGCACTGTTCACGTGCGGAAGACAATCGTCGGAGTATGACACCGGCGAGAAGTTTAGAGATGATGTTGATTAAACCAATTCCTCCGGGGTTTACACAGGAGGAACTGTCATCTTTCTTGTAAATCGGTATGATGACCGATTCACACCATTCAGCTGGAACCTGTTTCCTCTCCCACATTGAGCCCAAGAGTTGCGTTAACTCCAAAACCAAGGCTGAACCTCCATCCTTAAAAACCGATGGGGACAGCCCGTCGGGGCTGAAAGCCTTATACCTTTTGAGATAACTTATTTCTCGGGTAACCTTCATTTCAGATGGAGGGCTAGCATCAACTGGCAGTATTTGCTCAATCAAGGTGGAGGCTGAAAGATCAGATGTCGATGGGGGACAGTTGAACTGAGCCTTGAAATGTTCAGCCCATCGATCAAGACGGCGTTGCTGATCGTAAATCAGTGTGCCGTCGGATTCCTTAACTACCTCACTTACGCCTACTTTCCTGGGGCATGCCTTCCTAATTAGACGGAAAAGAATGCGACTAATGTCGATAGCCGCAGCCTTCTCTATCTCTCCCCTCGCTTTTCTACCCACCATTTCTCGCGGTCATTCCTCAGAATCTTGATGAGCTGGCGTTTAAGGGATTTGCGCACTGTCATATGTGGCATCCGGAGGCAGGGTTCTGCGGACGTACAGCAGGGCAGCCGAGGTCGACGAGATCCATTGTTTGTGTTTTGAGTCTGCGCCAGGGCCCGACATTTTTTTAATGATATCTGAATATCTTCCTTGATTTACTTTCAACGTTAATTGATTCCTTCATCTGGCGGTTGAACTAACAAGTGATCGAGAAGTTCCGCTTCGAAGCCCGATTTGCAGCAATTGCTGACGTTGTATCGTGGGTATCCGTTGTCGGTGGCTTTCTACGGTTGTTTACCAGTTTGTAAACTTCCATCGATTGGACAGGCATGAGGGAAATTCGTGAATCTTCGATATTTGGAGTGTAGATTTGTATAAATAATACAGCGAATGTTTTCGCAAAAAATCATTTTGCCTAATCAGTTATCTCAATTTTTATTTTCATCACCAATGGTTTCTTCACGTTAAAGGTTCCAGTATATCGAAGGGACTTTCATTTCGTGGGATCAGATAAATCGAGGTTCGAGTCCTGACAAGGACAAAGAGTACACTCTGTTGACGATTCCCAAATACGATGAAACAGCTGACCAATGCTCCTTGCCGGTTATCACAAAGACTTCCATCACAGATAAGATCACTTCAAGACGGAACAATAAGTATTCTACCGCATGAATATTGATGGAAAACTAAACGTTGTTTTCCAAAGTTTGTAAACTCCAAATAATTTCCTTCGAAAACCTTTTTCTTCGTTTCTCAAAGTGCCATTGCCAAACGAATATGACGGTAAGGAGGACCGTTTATAATAAATCTTGGAAAAGACACCATTTTGTGCTACGTAGGCATTCGTTCATCAGTTCCCGTTGGTCGTCCCACCATGTGATACAGTTGTCCATGCCAGACACTGACCAATACCCTTCCAAGCTGCATTGTCCGTGAACCAACTTGACCTAGTTATAGACCATCGTTTGATCGATTGCTCTATTCTCACTACCATTCATCATATCGTTAACCCGGCTCCAATCAGCACACTCTCTTGCGTGTTTTATATTTTGTGTTGGGTTGCGTGCCCGTAATGATACTTCGATAATCGTCGAGATTGGGATTCGGTCTTAACAAAGAGTGTACCGACATTCTGGTAGGCTCAATGCCGAAGAGGCCTGCGGATATCTTCAAAAGGGGACGAAATNCGAAATCACATGGATTACTGTTGTTCTTTTTAATTTCAATCTGTCCGACGTTTTCTTCGAAAAATTGTTAATCGTACATTATTTTCATTGTTTGTAGTCCGTTCACTTTCGATAAGCCAGATCTGCTTTTTTGTAATGAAACAGGGACTGAATCGGAATTTGATTTCACATTTACAAGGGGAAAGTATAAATACGAGCCCGCAAAAAAGAGGGTATTGGGAGAAATCAAAAAAGAAATGAATAATGCACCTGACCTGGGAAGTAAATCAACGCATGAATCAGAGGAAGACTGCTGCACAAGTTCTGATAACTCAGCACTTAGTAATCTTGATCGTAGTTCCATGAATTGGTTCTAGAATACTAGTTTGTCTATAATCAAACAATAGAATTATCGGTGCCTCGTGCTTGATGCTGTACCCACCAGAGACACTTGCCACAATGGTGGAGGTGATCCCAAAGACCAAAGCAGGACGTTTTCTATGGCGCATTTCAGTGTAATACAGAGTAGATCGGATGAAGACCATTGTCACGGTCCGACCCTAAGAGTTGATAAACAACGTTCCAGGGCTACGATTGACACATCGCACGAGGTCATATATCACAGATTTCATGTTGAACTGGACACCTGAGATGCTCCATCTTGATTAAATTTAGAGTCGGTCGGATTCAAACCATGCGTACAGGTGGCTTAACCTACTCGTCCATAAAGATCGAAGCTCAAAGATTTATCATGGGAATAACTTTTATCGGTCCATAGGTTCGTGTTTTGGTTAAAAGATAGTGATATATACAATTCCTTGTGTAAAATATCACATGATACGGGCTTCTTCCACTGCTGCACGCAGCTTCACTTTACTTATGTTGGAATGTAAGATGTGCTAATGTTTTATCGAGTCTCAGTTTGAAAGATTTAATGCTTGGTGCACAGATGACGTGAGGTGGCAGACAGGGAAAAACGCTGACTCAAACCGGCCAAAGACCCGCCTAAGGAGACCGACATTCTTTACAGATGCATTCGACATCTTGGCGCAGTTGAGTGAGCAGCTTTAGTTTTCAATAATGATGATGCCCAGGTCCTTCTCACTTGAGGCGTGTGGCAGTTGTCCATTTCCGAGGAAATACCATAATCTCCCCTTGTGTCGTAGAGATAGAATCTTACACTTTGGTACATTAAATTCAATATCCTTGTGAAGAGACTGGAGATGAGCTGTTTTCAGCTTTTCCTGGAGTGCCAGCGAGCCCACTGAATTACAAATCTTGGCGTCATCTGCTAACAGTAATGATTTTTGCCCGAGAGCCTTCGGTAGGTCGTTTATGGATGCTAGGAAAAATCGCGGACCAAGCACAGATCTTTGTAGAATCCCACGCGTTACGTCCATAGGACTGGAAAGCGAATCAGAGACACAAACCGATACGGTCCGAGGTCACAGAAATGCTTCGATCCATTCAAGCATGAAGCCCCAAATACCGCGATTATAGAGTTTTCGCAGTAGAATGTCATGGTTCACTCTATCGAACGCTTTTGAGAGGTCTATATAAATAACGTCTACCGCGTCGCCGTCATCAACTGCTTTTGTCCATTCTTTTCGTGCGATGAGAAAACTGGTAGAACAGGATAGTTTCTTTCGGAACCCATATTGATTCGGTAACAGAACGTTGTGCTTTTCTAGGTGTTCCATCAGGAAATCTGCTACTATGGCCTCCATCAATTTGGACAACACTGGAAGGAGCGTTACAGGGCGGTAGTTAGCAGAATCACAACGGCAACCGCCTTTGGACATGGGTGAAATTACCCCCTGGCTCCAGGACGGTGGGATTGCAGTGTGGTTCATGATCAACTCTATCGCCTTTTGACAAAATACCGAGTCCTAGTTTATTGTGACTCACCTCATTCTATTGCGCACACCCCATGCGACCATAGTTTCCACACACTAACGAGACACAGGTGACCGTACCATATGGGGCTATCTTTTCAATCACGCATGTGAACAGTCTGCATGGAATACGAGAATTACGGATATTTCATTTCTCACACATGCGCATGTTTGACTACCAAAGTCAAAACGGGTTAACGCAATCATTATGCTACGTTGCACTTGAACCTACTTTCCTCCAGGGTATATCCAATCGATAAAATAGACCTGTTCGGTAGGATTTGTTTGCGGTAATTTTCTTTGTTCAATGAAATGAGGTTTCCTGGTAATTGAGGAGTGCTACGATCCACAAGCGAAGGATTGACTGATTGGTCGTGATTACTTAATGTGAATTGTTTATTTCTGGCTAAAAACATATCTTGTAATATTTGATGCACTGATGTTGAGTCACACACGCACACATGTTACTTATCACAGACATGATTACATGACCATGCATTGGAGCAAACAGACAAGTGAAATTAGCTAATTTCATTTGATTCCGTTCCGAAACGTATATCACACCTCGGATTATATTTTAATGCGCGTACCGCAACAATCGGACTGAAAATTGCAATTCATTGCTAATAATCACATTTCCGATTCACACGCATTAGGCCACAAATGGTGAGCCTCGTTTGGGGTAATAAATCAAATGAAATAATTGGCATCACTGCTTTGATCTGACTACTGGTCGCAAATGAACCAACCAATCAATTAACTACGCACTTTCTTGCGCCGATTTAGGTTGCTGTCTCACGACTGTACATTTGGATGGAGAAGTAAAGGGAAGATTGGAATGTTCAAATAAGTTTCGGAGTGAAAATAGAGAATTTATGAAGACTAGGGTTGCAAAGAAACTGAGAAGACACACGAGTGCCACAACACTCAGCCTTACACTGCTGCCCTAATGACTGTCGTAGGCCTTATAGAACGGATCCATGGTCGGCGCCATCTTGAGTGATTGTATCATCACAACTACTACCACTACCGCCGAAGACCGGATATACGTTAAAGCACGTTAAACTGACCACTATTTGTGTGCTGTCACGGTGACTTAATCCATAGATTGCGAGTTTTATTATGCTTATTCGGGAAAATTTAATGGTTGTTTTCGATGAACCATGGAAAGAAGTAAAGATTGATTTTGGTTAGCTTATCATTCGATTACTTTTCCAGCTAGGTGACGGAAGGGCGATCATATACTCAGAGTTTAATAATCTGAATTAGAATCACACGATAGCACACTACAGTAACGTGACTGTGCTTCAGAGTCATGGTCCTTCGTAATATATAGGCTCATCTTACGGCCTATTGAGGAATTTGTTATTTGATAGACAGCTGTGGCAACTATCCATAACCACCGTCCGTTTATTGTCCGGGTTGCAGATGAAGGTGTGACAACTATCTTGCAGTGAATTTCCTCTGTTCCTTTAATTTGCGTCAGCTGACACGAAATAGAAGCACATGCGTGTTTACAAATGTTTCATCAGCCAATCTGCATCCACTCATTAAAACACGAGGTTTGAACGTTATTCGATTCACCTTTCTTCTTACATTTATCGTTCATTTGTTTGTAAAATCTACATCCATTTATCCTGACGACCAGAGTTTTCATTCTCGACCTAATCTGTCACTGACAAATACGGTTGTCCATCGTCAAAGTCAAATCCATTTGCCAATATGATTTCACCACGTGTACCTTATTGTGGTTCGATTCCCTGCTGACTTGTAGAACAAGTACCGACTAAAGATTAACTACGGTGCTCCTAATTTTATGCCTAACTAAGGAATTTAATTTCAGTGCACATTACTGGTTTTACGGGATACATCATTTGGTGTCGTAACATGAGGTCAGTATTTATCCCCTCCCCAATGCATCGTTTTAGATGAACCATAGCATTCAGCCTTTACCGACTTCCTGAGAAAAATGGAAAATCCCCATCAATAATTACATAGGTCTCCTACTTGTGGTAAACCCGTTCGATCACGTTGTACGAAAGCCACACATTGAAATTCTGGCCTCACTCGCTCAGGGATGAAGAATATCTAAAGTTTGGTAACCTCCGTTTACAAAAGTGTTCCTAAGTATAATCTGCTCTCAGTCCCTTGAACTATACCGTGGGTTCGCGACTGAATGTGTTCATTTCGGGTTTTCTCTTCTCGCATATAATTTGAGGAAACGAGGAGTCCACGAAGCATTTTGTTTCCCTTTTAAACCAAACAGTGCGATTTGTGAATATTCTAAGAGTTCACAGAAGAAATATGAAGGATTCAAGTTGATTCAACAGTTCATATCGGGCATCACCGATAATTGAGTTCGAAAACCACTCCTGAAAGAGGATGGTGATAAACTGACATAAGAGAAAGTAGACTACAATAAAGGAGTTTGGGCTCTCCAATGAATTTGTCGTGGCCTCCAAGCCATTTCCATTTGTCAGTGTAAACTTTTCACTCAAAATATCTCAAAATTCGATCACCATTTATGTGACTACACATGATAACAAATCGCTACTAGGTCGTAATGCCACTGTTACTATGTACATCGATCCGGACATCCAGCAAACAGCTTAGTGCTGCAACGTTGAAGATCGTTTTACAAAATAAGTTGATCCGTCCTCTGGTGATTCAACGTTACGAGACGTCAACCAAACGCCTCCGCGTGTCTGAACATCAAGCCATAGACCAACAGTTACGATCCATTAACAGCCATATAGTTCAAACGGAAGCCGTTTGGCTCCAATTACGAGGATGGCGATTGGTTGTTATCCATTCGATCAATGATATTTCTGTTTACACATTATTTAATCCCACTGCTTTCTCTGAACAGATGACCCCCTACTTCTGTGGCCTTTGTTCTGTGTCTCGGTGACGGGGGATCTCAGTTCACGATTGCCAGTGCAATCCTGTGCTTCAGTTGCGATCGTGATTTATTATCCGTGATCTGTACCTACTTTAATTATTACACATCCATCAGGCAAATACCTTTCGGGAAACACCAGGTTGTTTTGAAACCGAATACCAAGCCTTTGGCTATCGGTTAACCACGCCCAGTACCCCTAACAAAGCATGAAGCGCTATCTGAAGTCCTTCAAGAGATGGTTCCTAATGATCTAATTGTGCTAATCGATACTTCCGAATGGGTACATCCTGTTTTTTCTTGTTTCGAAAAGGGTTAGTAGTGGGCTGGTAGTGTTCGTCTCTGCTAGGACTTACAGGCTTTAAATAAACAAATTCGGACTCCAAATTCTCAATCCATTCGTATGAAGAACCCCTTGTTCAAATGTCAGAAGCGAGGATTTTCACCCAGTCAAATCTACGTAGCGCTTTCATCCATCTGCCCCTGACGGATGACTGCAAACAATTTACAGCTTTTCCGAAATCAGTACTCCCTAAGGGACTCGGCTATGCACCCGCGGCGTGTCAAAGGTTTTCGAACTGGGCATTCGCTGGGATGCCCGACCTGGTTGTGTACCTTGATGATATTCGTATGTTCACCTGTATTTAAGATCAACATGAAAAACAACTCGGAGCTGTGATTCACAGGTTTCAAGAACTCAATTAACGAATAAAGGTGCAAAGGTGTTTGCTTAGTCTCTGTAAGTCCGAGTTTCTCAGTCACACCTTATATCCCCTGACGGCGTAAAATAGAGTATAGAAAACAGAGCTGCACTTTTCCCTATTAATATTGTTTTTCATCGGCCCAGCTTAATTGTCCAGAGTGCCAAGAAGCCCTTGGAATTAACTCCCGATATATACATCTCGTCACTCGGAAATATTTCTCCTGCCATCATTCCCGTTCAACTTTGCCAAAGTTTTGAGGTGGAGAACATGGGTGCTTGAGAATGGAAGAAAAACTAACTCCAGACAACTCTACAGAAATTCGGTGTCACATGTTCGTGAGGAAAATGGTAGACTGATTCAAGCGGTAGTAAACTCTGTAACGAGACGATCCATTGAAAACCCTAAACCGGTTTATCGTTACCTATTAACAATGCTTTTTAATGAAGGGAAGTCATGTTGCATCGCCTAACATGTATTCGTCGGATGAATCCTTTGAGTGCGTTGCTCCCATTGGTCGCCCAATGTCAGCACTCGATGTCCAGGTGCACATACGCATGTGCACACACATCCGCACAAACATAACACACATGATACAGGCCATCCCGATTAAATTGACCGATCTGCTTGTTATTTATTGGCTGCCTTTGGATGACTTGTACGGCCACTACGGTCTGGTGAGAAACTTTTGATTGGCTCGTAAATTACGGCGCTCTTTGCTTGTGCCTAATTAAGGAATTTGCTTTTCGTTCATTTTACTGACTTTACACAATTCATCTTGGAAATGGAATGGAGTGTTTGCGTCAGTCTTCAGTCGTTGAGACTCGCTCGCATGAATTAGCGCCTTTACACGGCACAGGAAAAAGCACATTATTTTTCGCTCTAAGCCATAGAGTGGCAGGTTTCTGTTTGAGCTGATCACATGTCTACAGGTAATTCTGTGTTTCGATCGTCCAACCCATCACGAAAAGTAGCATGAAGAATTCGATAACGATAATCTCAATAGAATTATTGTAATGGGAGGCATTAATTTTTGTTTTATGCAGATCAAGTGATTCGGTTGGTCAGGAAACCGGAAAACTGGAACAAACACCCTCTGTATGGAGATAAAATGTATTCCATCCAGGTAAAATTGTTTAACTGTTGGACAGTTAAACTGTACATATGACGACATAATGGAAGGAACTCGTGTCTCAGAGACACGCGATCCAGGTTTTCGCGGCGGCAACGAGACAGACATGTATCTTTGAGACGTTTATAATGAGTAAGGTAGACTAAGTGCTTTCGTACCATATTTTTATTTCCTAATAACACTTTTTGTAAGACGTTAGTTATCTTACCAGCTAATACGGTGCCTAAATTGTCGAACCTCATCTGTCCGGATGTCGTGTTTTAAATCCATTACCTTGGTCTAACTTTACAACTTCTGTATATCATCAGGCAACCTCTGCTCAGCGACAATTCCCTTCTTCAAAAATCTGTACCACTATATGTTTTGTATCATCACTATTTCCTAATAGTAGTGGAAATAAAAAAAACGTTTAATACTGAAAAATAATGTCCAATTTTCAGTGAATATCTAAGACAATTATCAAGTGGATAGGAGTGCAACAGTCAAAATCAGGATACTCTGAAGTTGAACGGTAAAGCATGAATCTATTTTCCCTAAGCACTACGCTCTATAAGAAAACTGGAGCATGTTGAAACCTTCCTGTATTTCTCGAAAACTGACACTTTGAAATATACCCAAAAAGAGAGCTTTAATTGAACAAGTTTTCATCAAACTGTTTATTGAAGTATAGAGGATAGAAACCTAAAGGGGTTTCGTTTGACAAGGGGTGTGTATTTCCGAATACGACTTGAAAAACGAAGCAAAACATTTTAAAGTGTACCGAGTAGAGTGTATTGTTGGATTCAGCCTATATGTGTTTACCTAATAAGTGTTTAGAGATGAGAGCCGTCTGACTCCTTGCGGAGGACCCCTGTCTCTGATACACCCTGTTTCTTGGTAACACGTATCGCTCACCGCCTGAAATGACCAAACCTGCCCAGATGTGGTCCGACATAACATGTAGCTGAAGAAGCAATATTAGGATTGTTGTATTCAGTAGAACTCGTAATATACACGTAAGTAAATCCTTTTTAATTAGCAGAGAACGGTAGCAACGTGATTCATGAAAATTAGCAGAAGCATGTCCTCAGCCGGTACTGGCCGTACAAGTAATCTGCAGTCATCCAATCAATACCAAGCAT
>UZAN01042711.1:25386-46261 GCA_900618425.1 Echinostoma caproni | reverse complement strand
GGTTTCGTTTAAATTTGATTGGGACGAAACTTTGAAAATGAGTGTATTGGCCGTTCCATGGATCAATTGGAAAGGATGTTTCCGCTGTTAGTTAAAACTGTTTAGAGCAAAAACAGATTCAGACAAACCGAGATGTTTTCGGACTGTTTCAAATACACCCAAATTGACGAGTAAATAAATTATCAATATATGCTGAGTTCATTTCCAGTGAACAGTATTGTAGATCTCCAAATTTCCTATCGATTTGTAGTTCCATGTTATCAGCGTCTACCTATACGGGCTGTTTCACTCAAGACGAGCATAATAGTTAGTTACCTTCCAACTATAAGTAGATTTTATAGTCATAATATAGTCCTCTGTAATGCTGGCGGTGACATAAAGTAGCGCTATCGTTGATACAGAACAGTTTTCTACTGAAGAGCTAACCACGGTTGTTTTAACTGTTTGTCTGTATTTCACACACTTTTAAATTTCGTGCAGATTACACAACTGCATCTTGACGGTGAAAATCTTTAATAAACCGCACGTTTAAATGTTAGAATTACGGTATAGACGATCGACCCATTGTCATCATCGGAGTTTGCACAGTTCAACTGGATGAGTTTTATCACATTTCAAAAGATTCACAGGACGAATAAGCAGTTTTCGAATAAATAACTTGATTCTCCGAAAAGGGCTGGTATTCATTTATTGAAGTCCTCATACAGAAGAATCCTTCATGCAAGTATAACTTTCACAAAAATTAAAGTAAGTTAGGTCAACCAGTTTCGTCAAGAGATACGTCAACATTCCAGTTATTGCTTAGATCTAACCCAAGTCAAAAACAGATGCAATGTGTAAATCTCTGGAGTAGCCCTCTTGATGATTTGTCTACAAAAATATCTGACATTTTAAATGACTTCGCAACACTTTTTCTTCTATCAAATAAGACAAAATCTTTTTTCGGATTCTTTTGTGAACGTGATGCTCAGTTGTCACGGGACAAACACGGACAGGTAACGCAAAACATAACCGGAGATTAATCTTCCTTCTTTTGTGATTTTATGGTGATAAAAGCGGAATTCACAAATACTGAGATATTGCTTACTTTACTTTACGATGACTGGCTCCCCGGGAGTGGATAGGTCGGGNGTCGGGTTCATGGATATCCCGAATTTTTACTGCCCACCCCCCGGCTGTCTGCTGCAAGATCAGCGCAGATTGTGATCCAGCTTGAAGTCCATTGGCAAGTGTCGTAGACGGAGCTGAGACCCAGGTTTCCTATATCGTTGCGTACTGTGTCTAGCCAGGTTTTCAGCTCCCCACTGTGTCGACAGTGACTTTTTGGCTAGGAAGAAGGTGCGAAGGCAGTTTTGGTCAGGTAGTTATCAGGCTTACCAAACCATTATGGTCGCCATCAGGGTCTGTAGCCGTATAGGCTTACAATACGGATTTCTCAATGCTTCACATGAGAACTGATTTCTCTCTCCATCGTTCTCCCGGGAACCAGCGATCGAAACCTTCTAATCGTCACCAGTCTTTAACTCGAAGTAGCCATGTTTCACAATCGTACAGCAAGACAGGACGGACTGCTGCGGTCTGTAGGCTGATTTTCTTCCTACGCCATAGAGAATTCTTCAGTTGTGTAAACGCCATTCTTGCAGAATCCACCTACAATTGTACCTAATCTTACGTAATGACATTGTGGTGATATACCAGTTTGTCTTGATCCGTGACCATCCGTGACTGTCTTCATACTACAAAACACTGCATTATTTCACTTTTGTGAATACCAAATTTGTAACAAATAAATCGGTACTTAACTGAGTAAATAATGCGACACAGTGCCTATCGTTCAAATTCATCATTTGACTACAGCTACTGGAGTGTGTGTGCACAGACAGTCTATTCCAAAGAAAACCAATCACAGTTAACAATCCATCACCTTTCAAAGTTGAATTTTAAAGACTTCGTATTGCCAAAAATGGTTCCTTTTTGATGAATGACAATGCATCTCCTAAATGCTGAAGCCACAGATCTCACTCTTTCACTATTCCCTGTCCCACAGAGGGAGGATAAACAGTAACCGACAATTGTTTGATGCGTGAGGACCGTGGACAATACCTGGTTGATTGGTTTGTCTCCCATTTGCATTTTTACCGAATCAATCTTCCGCCAATTCATCTCCTGTGGTCACTTTCTGGTTTGCACAAAGTAACTGATGACTGGGGGCCCTTCGAATTAAAACGTTCTGGAGAAAATTAGCATTGTGGATGATGCGTATTGTTTGGTTTGGTTTGCAGTCGAGTAGAGTTCCCCTCATCTGAAAATCAATTTTTTCGTGAATGCTTCAAATCAATGCCATAAGTTAAGTTTGGTCTGCTACTGTGTATCACAGTCGTGGTTACTACGTCAGAACTCCTTCCCAATTGCCTAATTTCCTTCAAGAGTAGAGTCTGATTGTAATTAACAGCTAATGCCAAACAAAAGCAGTGGATTCCAACCGATCCCAATTGCATCAGCATTTGTCAGGAACAACGCACAGATTGAAATGTCCCATTTTGTCTTGACACAGTATTGGTGAATTTGCGACCGAGGAAATGCAGGCCCAAGCTCCGTATGGGGATGAGGCAATATCTCACCATACTGCTAGTTGACAGATGGGAAACAGGGCGGAACCATGACAATTTACTTCGGTGTAGAAACCATGGTAGCGGCTCGATACGGCTATTTTAACAATGTCTGTTAAGGCACTAATTTCAGCTTTTTCCATTGGACGCCGATAAGCCAAAAATAGTCGGTTTCCTGACATATTCAACACTCAATAGTGAAATGTGATAATAATGTGAATTATGAGTAGTTGAAGACATAATTCGCTTTGTTCCCTCACAACATTTTGTTACCGTCTTTTTGTCAAAAGTAAAGAATGGTTTGCAGATTTACACAAGTCGATCATCTATCAAGTATATCTAATTGTATCGATCCTTTGAAGTCTTTCTTATGAAACCAGTTGTGCATCTTCTAACTTTCCCAAGTTTCCGTTATTCCATATGGAGCGTCACAATGGTAGGATTCTCTTATCCAAAAACTAACGAATTCCGTTGCTTGAGGTAGACAAATCGATCAAATTAGTTAGTCATCGTGTACAATCCAGTTCGTGGATCTCATGTTCGTACCAAACTCGAAACTACTTCCCCTCGGTTTATCCAATAAACCTAACTCGAGATCATCTCTTTGATAAAAAATAAATGTTCTCAGCAAGCGTCATCTTACCGGAGGCGCATCCACGGCAGTGGTCGGGAAACCCCAGTGGCAGGGATTTGCCGACATGGTGAGCACTGCTCGTTATGGTGTCCACAATTGATCCGTTCAATTCTGAGATCTGATGATGCAGTGCGACGCCTTGCAGTTGGACCCAAGTGAATTGCACAAAACCGAGAACTGAAGTTACGTTGTGTCTATATAAAACCAATCAATCGATATATCTATGGGTATCATCCTGTATGAGAAGTGAACCATCAGCTCTAAAACATAAATCTGGTTCCCACTTTGAATTTGAACAATGAATGTTTTTAAATACTTTTGTCTGCATTTATTGTCTGCATTTTTTTATTGGGCAAAAAACAAATGCACAGTCAAATTTAAGAATAGAGCCGCAGTCACACAGGCTGTATTTGGAAATACAGGAATGAAGACGAGTGGCATTGGCCGGATTTGAATTCAGGACTTCAAAAAAGAGACAATAATTACTTGATCACAGTTGCCTGCATCCGACAGTCGCGTGAAAACCGTATCTCATCGGACCAAATGTTGTTCGATATATTGCTTCAAAGAGCTCGTTCAGGAGCCGTTGAATGTCCTCCTTTGTCATAAACAACGGCGTGGTGGTGCTAGCCAGACAAGTCATGGTTTCGCTGATGTTAGAGTAAAGAAACAGATCATGCGAATTCAAATTCAAATTTTTATTATGAGTAAATTTCAAAGCGAATGCTTATTGAATCCCATAAGATATATAAACACTGGGTTCGATTGGTAGTACAATCAAATAGCAAATTCTGACGTTCGCTCATGGGTACTGAACATCTAGGGATGTTTCAATGCTTCATCGAGCCGTGAAGTGAATGAATCGATGGTTGATGCACAGAAAACTTGAGGTGGAAGAGATTTTTAGGTATCACAAACTCTGAAGCTGGAAGAATGACGCCTGCAGTCTAGCTGACTCTTTTGGAGCAGAAGTTTAAACGAATTTCCTCAGAGGTGACCATTCCTGGATAGTGTTAGTAGAGTACTACACAGGTGGTTAGGTTAATGTAATATTTGATATACGAGGATAATATCTCCGGTATTCGACGATACTCAGACGAATACAGTCCGAGAATTCGCAGCCTTTCACCGTAGGTCTTAGCTTGTGACCATTTGACCAGTTTGGTTGCTGTTCTCTGCGGACGTTCGAGTGTCTTTTGGTGGCGAATCAGCCATGGATTCCAAGTCTGTATAGCAAACTCGATTTGTGGTCGAATATATGCTGATAACAAACGTGGCAATAGGTCTGCTTCGAATGATCCAAAAACATGTTTTAGTAATCCAACGTGTTTTATGGCCTTTGATGACGCTCTTGTGCAATGTGTGGAACATTCTAGATCCTCACGAACAATAACTCCTAGGTCCTTTTCGTTTGGAGAACTCGGTAATGGCTGAGTTACGAGTATGGAAAACGACTCCTTTGGCGCAGCGATGCAACCTTGCATTATCCAACGTTGAATTCGATGTCATTAATAATGATAAGCTTCGTCGAGAGTTTCCTGCAAGATTTCATCATTTTCAGAATATTTTACCGTCTCCCATATGCAAAACATGACACACAAGGTAGTGGGGCGGTGTTCTAAAACCGCAATCCATTGGTAGCCGTTGTCCAGTTCATCGGACCATACGCTATTTGGACGGGGTCAAACTTCCAAGATGCCTAATACACCTCAATGCCCGATTGAGCCGGTGACCACCGCCACAACCGGGGAGGAGTGTGTGTGTGTGTGTGATTCCTACGCTTCCTCATGGTTGATTTGGAATCGGGGTTTTTGGCCAACTCCCTTAGGTGAACTACCAGTGGTCCATTAACCCGTTTGTGGCCCCAGATGTCCGCGTTTTATCCTCTCACTTTGGTGGGAAAACACCTCCGCCACGAGAAGACAATGAGTAGGGCTTTCTCAGTAGAAAATGTTTGAGACGCTTGGTCGTATGCGAGTATTTGGGGCATTTGGAATACTCCGATCATTTTGGTGCTGAATAATTTAGTTTCCCCTGGGAGAACGAAGGTTCAAATGGAAGCTAGTTAAAGGAAAATCTATTTCATTCATGGTTTGCTCAGTGCACATAGGTTTAGAAACCAAATTATTTGTGATCGATTCTGAACAAAATTTCAAAACACAGTGAATCATAAGATATTGATGAGCGAAGGGATTGAATTTGAAACTCCTCATCACAGTCTACTTTACCCCGGGGCCGTCGTTGAATCACAGCGGTCCCTTACGGAAACTTTTATTGTGCACATTGACAATAAATCAATAAATCAATAAATCAAAAGGAAGTGAAAAAACATACACTTTCTATTTGGGTCCTTGGTGTTTAAGTTAAGTAAGTCATATAGACTGGCACACAAGATTCCTATCTGGGAATTCGGAGTATTCAGAAGTGTCAAAGAAAAGTATGTGGCTCAATTTTTGTGGTCATGCAAACGCCCACGGGTTAAACAGAGCTGAATGCTACCAGGCGCGTCCCCGGGTTGTGGATAGAGGGATACCTTCGTCGAAGAAGCTTAGCTGTGAATAATTTGTGGCACACGGCAACCAAAAAGGCAGTCTCGAACAAACAACGGTGGCACTACCGAGTTGTGGTGGGTTTCAGGCTGATCACGTAGCTCGTGTTTAAAAGCGGCATAAGCACAATGACGGTGTCGCGGCAAACGTCGATGTGACTGACGTTTTAAAACTAACGTCATTGGCCCCCTCACTTCCAAAGTGAGGGATTACTTCCAGCTGTCTTGCCGTTCGCACTTGGTTGTGCAAAGACTAGAGGTGCGCTCTCAAAATAAAAAACACCGAATGAGGCTGGGGACTCCCAATGAACTTCATGATCATGATCTTGATCATGTCTGGGGCCGGTTTATCCTTTCCAACGAGCCAGTCGCAGTAAAGTAAGTGAAGTTATTGTCATAAAATTGGGGCACAGTGTTCAAACAGATCATGATACAGTTTTGTTGCATTTTTATGGAGAGAGAAAAACCGTAGTAAAATGAATAAAGTAAGGTGATGTGAGTGAAAAACCACCTACCTAATTCGACTGGTTGTCTGCTAACACAAATCATACAAACTAAACAGACTTATCTTTCTCCTCGGTAAACGGTCCATCGATGTGTCACGTGTGTTCGGAACAGTGAAGTTTCTAGTGTCTAATCGATATCACTCGGTCAAATAGATTTCTCTTTTCGCAAACAATCGTGGCGAATCGGAGATTGCCACAATTGAAGACGTTACACCAACAGATCAAGAAAAGAGAAAGTTGTTGCCGTTCAAGTTATTCCACTTGATTTGTTACTATCAAAGAATTTCCACACACAGATAATACTGGACATTGTGCGTTTTGGTTTCAAATCCGCTGATGACGTTTGGGGAAACGATTCGTTTGGATTCAGGTTTTGCGCGTGAAGTGCTTTTCGGTAACTCAACAACGAAAGATTTTGAAATCACTGCACAGCGAGTTCATTCTCTGAATGGTACGTCTACCTCATCAGTATCACATTTTCAGCGAGTCAACTTGAATTAGGTCTTCAATTGTACCAGAATCATAAATAATAGGCCAGCTCATTGTTACAATCAAACCTCTCTGTAGTTTGAGGAGTGATATGGGTTGATTTGATCGGCTCTGTAGGGTCGTTATCAAACTCCGTTACCGGCACCTTGTCCATGTTAACATGGTGATAAAATCCGTCTCTGTTATACCCCCGGGGTAGGTAAAGTGGAGTGAACGAGACGACATGGGCACAGTGTCTGAACGAGCGTGTAGAGACTCGACCGTTTTTTCAGAGTTTTTCTAACCACTTTTGGATTAACCGTGTTGTTCACTGGCGAATTGCAGTAAGTAAGCTGAATAGACTGAGTTTTCAGTCTTTTTTTAGAAAATAGGCAAATGCTTGATTTCACTACTTCGCAAACATTAGAACAACTTAATTTTCTTTGTCACGCATCTCTGAGTGATGCGTAGTGGAAGACGTGAAATCTTAATTCACTCTCATTGACGAGTTATGTAATGCTTTCATATTACAGGTAAAGTAACGACTGCAGTTTTCTAGCAATCAAACTGGACCAGTTTGGTTGGGTTTAAACCTAGGAACGTGCCCGATAGCAAATCAGTGTTAGCAACATAAGTCGCGTAACCACCACCATCATCACCACCACCACCGTGAACAACAACAACACCCCTGTGGGAATAAAATATATAGTTTGTAATCCGGGGTTGGCTTTAGGGATAAGACGCTTGCACATGATCAGTGAGTAGTATTCAAACTCTTTTGGTCAGATAAATTCAGCCATTAGAGAACTACCTAGCGAGCGTAAGAGAGAAACATTTCATCCTCTATTCGTGGAAACATCTCACTTAGTACGTTAGTTGTTGTCGTTGTTGTTATTGTCGTTGTTGTTGTTGTGCGAATGCTGATAATTTTCTTTTCACTGAAAAAAATGAGTATCCACCTTTGACCAGAGTTGGCGACCACAATAAAACTTCCTCAAATTGGTTTGCGCTCCAACAGATCAAAGTCCGCAATTTCCTTGCACTAACATGCAAACTTAATTCTGGACGAGGTGTGTTTGAACATGGTTTAAAAAAAAACAATCATCAACCGAACACGGGTAAACATTGCTGTCGTGACTGACGGTTGTTTCCATTCCATGCCTGACCACACACAGTAATTCGCATCCTCCCTGTAGAGTGTCCGTCGGGTGGCCGTTATCTCATAGAACTCGATGCAGATACGCGTAATGAGAAGAAATTTACGGGTTGCGTGGTAAGCGATAACACTGGGTATTCACTAACGCAGATGGTGGTAAGTCATGTGACCCGACGTGGTCACGTGCGAAACGCGAATGAAAGAGGAACTGGTGCAGGTGACGGGAATAACAGTGAGGGAAGACGGTATCCGAATCAAATCGATGATTCATTTACTAAGGTGATACAATTTCTTGATGTAAATTAAAGCATAATTTTGTCGTTTCAAAGAAAATTTCAATGAAGAAGGAAATCAGCATTTAAGAACTAGAAGTATCGTTTGATTTGAAACAGCCTTTCTGGATAAACACTAAATGAAAATTTATCCGAACGCTATTCAGGTGACGAATAAGTTTCACGGATTTGAAAGCAACGCAGCTCAAAGGTAAAACCGACAACTGCAAGAGACGCGCATATATTACAGATGCTCTTTAGTATCGTCGGAAGTGGATGCTTGAGGTTGTGGCTGGTCACCCTTCTCTTTGATCCCGTAAAATGCCTCCATACGCTCAAGCCTCTCAAGCAGCTTCTGCCGAGGAGACTTCATTCGCTGCCCCTGTGTCGGAGGTGTTTTCCCTACCAAGGAGAGTGAACAAAAACCAACATTTTGGGCCATAACCGATTTGATGAACCACTGGCAGTTCACCAAGGGCAGTCAGCTAAACAAACCGCATTAGCCCACACCTTCGTGATTGTAGTAGTGTTTGCCAGTTCGATTGGGCATTGAGGTTTAATGGGCAACCGTACAAAGGTGTACGATCCTATGTACTGAACACCAGTGGAGGTATACAAAATATATGTATATGGTTTGTTAGTCGAATGCACAACCGCTGACTCTCCTTAGGAAGCAGTTTATTTTGTTGACCGAACTAGGGTTAGTTACGGAAGATTTTATCCTTGAGAAATATAAGCTAACGGTAAGCCGAAGAATCAACTCATCGCTGTTCCGAGACGATGGAAGTTATGTGACTCGCTATATGCTTTCAGCACATCCCGATTGCTTTGCAATTTCTCACAAGTCGGTATGAGCAGAATCATCAACTCTGATTTGTGTGTGTGTGTGTGTTGATATCTCCGTGTGTAATATCACTTAGGTATATCACTGAAAACTTTGATATGGTGTAATCGATTTGACCCCCGAATGAAGCAGAACCCCTTTAGCACAGCTGAAGCTGAATCAAGTCGATACATACTTTACATATCATTGTGGATGAATAAATGAGTACTCAGGGTTTGTTTCACAATTTGCAGTGTAATCAGACAACAAGGAGAAGCTTAAAAGTAAAAGTAAAATCAAATGTGAAAGGATAGAGGGGGGAGGCGGTCATAGGTTAATAATATTTGGATTGTTTGGTTCACTATATGGTGCACACACACACAAAACTAGGAATAGTGCATTTCTATGTGATGCAAATATTTGTGCTGACCGAAACAAAGAGCACCGGACAGCTGTTTCGTCCTGTTTTGGACTCGTTTGCAGTGCGTGTACTGTTTCGTGTGTCCTCGTGCCAGGACTCGGACCATGAACTTCCGGGCAAGAGACTTCAAAGCCTTACACCGGAGCAGCTGGTACACAGTCGACGCACGGTCATCACGTTTTGTGAATGACTCAGTAAATTTTTATCCAAGTTTGCTTCTCTAAACCAAGTGAATAGTGCTGTTATGTTATACGGAGAAGCCAGATTTTATATTCAAATGGATATATCCACGTAATGTAGACCAACTCCAAAGGTCAATCACGCAGTCATGGAAAGCAACAAGTGAAAAAGGAGCGATGTGTGGGAATCCACTAAAAAGATGGTCAGCATAGTTGGATTTGTTTGAGCAAACGAGACTAGGAAGATCATTAGCGTGCATAGGGAGTGATAAAGAATGGAAACAGAAAGTCTCCTTGAATTTTAACAGAGTAATTGATCGGGAGAAGCAAAGAAGTTTTCACATCGGTGAATATCAATGAGGATTCAGTTTGATTGAACCGAAGCACTTCATGGCAATCAAATAGAACAAATGCTGTGTAACAGAACCGAAAAGTACGACTCTTTGTTAAATATATATGTATACAGGTGTTGATCAAACTCGTACAACATCATTCCCATTTTGGAAATACATTTCAGTCTTCAATATTATACTTGTATATTGATCGCTATGGGTAAATTGTATTTAGTCCGGATTTTATCTCACACATCTATGTTTTTAGTTCACTCCTAGCACTGTTTGAATTTGTGTGACCTTGAGAGTTGTAATGAAATTTGTAGTAGTTCGAAAGTTACAGCTGAGATTTTGAAAATATTTCACTCAAAGCATCATGGAACTTCATTCTTTTTAATTAATCATTCCGGTTCCGTGAGATTGTTTACTAATTTGAGCTTACGTATTCTAAATTGCTCGTCTCTTTTCATTCAATACACAGCAAATAAACAAATTAATGAAAACATTCCAACTTAAATAAATTGATAACTTATTTGGCAATAAACTGCTTACACATTATCCACAATACTGAAAGAACTGAAAACACAGTCAAAGAAACACACAAGTTGATCTTCGAAAATTGACCTTGAGGTGTGCGGCTCGTTCAATAGGCGTTTTACTGTGTCACCATACCCAAACCGGATGAAACATTCAAAAGGTTTTGACATCCGATTGAAGCCTAAAGGCAATGTAATCGAGAGGCGCATAAATCCGATGACTCAGTTGGTGTCTTGGGATAAGTTAACTACCTCGACATTGGTCGTCAGTGATAAGCGTTTGCGGTGTATTTAAGGAAACTTGCAAATTCTGTTTGGCAGTCAAATTGGTGGACTCTATGCTAAAGCGACTGCCTCCAGTACTCAAAAAATGAAGAAGAGCAAATGGAACATGGACGATATGAAAGTGCAATGCCTGTATGAAATCTATGAGTCATTTTGATAAATAAATTCTAGTTACTTTTTCTATTGCAAATTTATTATTTTCACAAATAATGCACAAGCGACCATCGTCAAAATCGTACATTTTAATGGCATATGGCTAATAAAACCAAAGACATGTTGCGTGTGATGTGGGGCAATATCATATTCAATCCCGTGAATGAGGCTGGAAGAACGGAGCATTGAGAGGAACAAATGTGATGAAAATCAGGATTTTGCACGAGTTTGGTCATATTTACATCCATACATATATATATATATATATCAATATGTATGTATATACAGCATACACAGACTTACCTTGGCCACACCAGCAGCTATCACACCGACTCCAACCTCGGACACCAATTTGACACTAACCAATGCGAGTGGATTCGCCGCTTTCAAATCGTAAATGAGCTATAATTGGGAAAAATGGAACAAGTATATACATATGTATATATAAAAAAAAGGAATTAAAGTTCTGTAATCGTTTTTTTTTCTCAGTAAAAGTCACATGATTCCGAATAGTTGGATTCCCCCCACCAGCCACCCAAGCTTATCCGAACTAACACCGGGGCTGATGAGATAACATCCTGGAAATAAACAAACAACAAAGAAAAACTCTTTTCCCGTTGTCTTCGTCAAACGCAATTATTGCATTGGGCAGCCAGTAGTATTTCTTAAACACTATTGAGTTCTCATAGGAATATAGAAGATTGGAAAATTATCGTTGAGTTGCTATAGTACCACGAGCAAAAAGTTGTACAACAGTTATGTTTCTTTGACGTGATTTCTTGTTGTTGTTGTTCCTGTTGTAGTAGTAGTATTTGTGGCATTCATTCTTGAAAAAGAAAGCCACTTCAATCAATGGATTACAGGTCTAATAGAAACTGAAGCCACCGGGTCTATGCAAAACATTTGAGGGGTTCGTATAAACAACAGCATATATACAGTGAAGTAATTTTCTCCCAAATAATAATAAACAAGCCTTGGTCAGTCTTTATAGCAGCGATTTTCGTGATTCCCTTATACTCAGCAGATCGAATGGTTCAGAATGTAGCGGATAATCCCAATTTCGTCATTAGTGATTGGTCTAGACCATGATGAGTTAAGAGCTTACTAAAGAGAATCAACATTTTATTCACAACAAACTAACATTGATAATAATTAAGATGTAAAGTTTGTGTTCACTGATAGTCGATTGGTCTGCTTTTGTTCTTTTGGACTTTTTCGAGTCTCTTCGGCATCGAATCCGCCAACTTTGTTATCAAGTCCATATCTAAAACATTGATATAGATGATAAACACAATGAAACTCAAGTTGATTATAAAGAAAATATTTTGGTGCATCACAGTCGGCTAGTACTGTGTTCGTCTTGGCATGTACGAAACACGTTGCACCAGACTGTGGGTCACAACAGTTAGTAAGTAATTAAAATGCGATGAAAATGTTTGTGATAACCTACGAAAAGCACTGGACAGCTGTTTCGTTCTGTTTGGGGCTCGTCAACAATACATACTTTTTGTCTCCCTGTCAGGTAGGATTGCAACCGCACTCCTTCGGGTTGGAACTTCAAACCCTTAACCTTGAGCTACACGGTCGACGGATATCAGCTTGTGCGAATGGCTCAATCAATTTAGATGGTGAATGTTCGGATTAGCCCATTCGGTTCTTCACAGGCACCAGGCACTGTTGATGATGTTAGTTGTGGGTTTCACGCCCGAATAATCGCGGTTCGAGTCCTGACAAGGACATAGAAAGTAAATACTGCTGACGAGTCCAAACAGGACGAAACAACTGTCCAGTGCTCTTTGTTGGTTATCACAAACATTATCATCGTATTTCAATGCATACAAACAGTTGATAATCAACGATCTCCCAAGGAGTGAAAACCACACCGAACATCATCATCAACAGTGCCTGGTGCCTGTGAAGAACCAAATGGGTTAATCCAAACATTGACTATCTAAATGCATCTGGTTCATTGATAGAACGACAACGTAATTGCTGTGACTCGAACCGGGCTCCAACGTAAGAGGACATCATTGCGTTTTGGGATCAACTTGAACCGTAGATCATTCGGAGATGATACTTTGCTCTCTCATACTTACCTCAAGCCAATTCTAATTGATTCGCAAAAACTATGTTCAAACATTTCGTTTATCCCGGTTCACCATACAAAAAAGTGGTGGTAAGCATTCGGCCCGGAATAGAATGAATGCTTTTCAAAATCGATCATCACAGACTATGGGCAAACTCCTCATGACCCAAATCACAAGTGCAACCACTATTGATGTGCTTAGCCTGGAATCAGTCGTGTCCGTTGATCAAATAGTCCGTTCCACTCGGGAATTGTAGATCGTTTATACATCTTCGTCTTGCACTCGTCAAACAGAAAGATATAGGGCATTCATGCCTTCGAATCGTCTCAAGTTTATCCTAAAACGAGACACACGTTTCTGAATAGATATAAACGTGTACTTGTATAGTTATCATAAACAGGATTACAATTCACAGATTATGCATATAACTGGGACGACGAGTTTTAAATCAAACATAGTAAAATTAAATGCTTGATCGCCCCGATCCTTGGAGAAATTTCTAACCTCGTCTCAGAAAGCAGCATCTGGTATGATCATTTTTGATGTGAACTGAATTCACATTAGGCGAACCGTAACGCGTGTGAGAGAAATATCGCATCATGCTTCACAGACGCTTACAACTTCCAACCAGTTTATTTTTTCACAAACTCAATTTGCAACCCGGATGTGCTGCTGCTGCTGCTGCTGCTCGGTCGATCAGATTCAGTTGAGAAATTCAATCTGAATTTGGCAGAACTACTTAGCGCTGATTGTGTTCGGAACTTGACAACCGTGTCCGGAACAAGCCCGCCAGGGAGCGAGAGAGAGGCAATCAGTTCTATTCAACCTGGATGACAAGCTGTTTGTGCTTTAATTAAACTATCGACGTGTGACGGCCTTCCGTTTTGAGTATGGGGGGGAGCGGTTTGTGTGTGTGTGTCTGTATGTGTGTATCTGTGTGTGTGCGTGTGTCTGTATGTGTGTACACGCTCCATTCCATTCCATCCACGGAATCGGAAATGCTTAATAATTTCTTATGGGAACAACAACTACAACAACAACAAGAACAACAACAGCAGCAGTCATATCACAACAACAACAACCTTTGCGGGAAACAATCAAGCAATCGGTGAAACGCAGACCGATTGAATTATGCAAAACAAAGGAAAAGCAAATGAAACGCTTCCGTGGCATATATGAACGGTCGGAGTAATGCAAGTGAACGCGAGGACTCCGCGAAACCCGACTAAAGATGCGATCAATCGAGGTTGGGGCGCATGTATTTTTAATTAATTCCTAACTGATGGGCAGTAGATGAACCGAAACATCAGTTAACCAGGTCACTCGGTCAGTGTGAATGGATTTTTCTTGTCTAATGTGAAATCTCATATTGTCCTACTACTCCTGCTACACTTCATTCTCGCAATCATTGCTAAGCTTACGCACGCACGCACGCACGCACATACACATACACACGCACACGTCGAAAGTGCCTGCCTGACAAGCAGAATCACGACGATCAGTATTGGGACGAAAATAGATCAACATGAGAAAGGTTTTTTGTTTTTAGGCAAATGAAGAAATCACATCGGTCAATGAAATTGGGATGAATAATCTACCCAAAAGATGAGAACGGGTTTCTATAGGGAAATACAAAGGGATTTCTAGGAGGGTTAATTCAGAATGAGCAAAGAATTCTACGAATCTCTTCACATGGCTGACAAAACCCGGCTACAGATTCACCAATCGTTCGCTTCCGGTGAACAAACGGGATACGTTCGGCAGTTGAACGAAACTTCAAGCTATCGACAGACGTTGCACTGCTTGAGGTGTGCCAATGGCACTCTTGGGTGATAGTACACACGAGTACATTCGTCTCCACCCAAGCGTTGCAAATGCACACGGCTTGAATCGTAAGCAAACAAACATTCCAAACAACTACAGATTCAGTAATCACTAGGTTTGACTGAATAACAGTATGACTTAATTCAATTCAGTTGGAATTATTTCAGCAAAGCATACAATGAATGGTATCCAATTGACCTCAATTTAGTCATGAGCGTGATCTAAACCAATCGGGGAATTCTCATATAAAGTAGTGAAAATCGGTTCTCGCAGCTCGACTCGGTTCGTCGTTAAACCGCTGCGAGGGGTGAAGGTCGATTGTCGTTTCGTCCTAATTACGGTTTCCGTCCGTTCTCAGGTCACGGTGCGACCTTTTCCGATGCGTCATCTGATTCTTGAGTTGCATTGGCATATACAAGTGATCCAGCTCGCTGTGCCTGTTTATGGAATTGTTTGAAAAGTGCTAAGCCTCGAGAAATTCTCTGGCTTGCTTTGACCGGGCTTAGTCGATAATTTTCACTGATTCGAAGTCAAGCTGATGTCCTCCTTGATGTTCGTGAAGGGAAATCATCGATGGTGAGTCATGTCTCCTGACTGCCGCGTGGTGTTCACGGATCCTTGTTGACAGTTTTCTTCCAGTTTGTCCGATATAGTGTTTTGAACAGTTCTTGCAATTTATTTTGTAGATAACACTGCTCTCGTACTTCTCCATTGTTCTCTCCTTTGGTTTTGACAGAAGTCTCCTTAGACGGGGGATCGGTTTGTGGATGACATGGATTCCATATGATCTGAGCAGCCTTGTTGTCATCTCTGAAACATCCTTAATGTATGGTAGGGTTTTTCTTGTTCCCGATTCTTCGTCTGTTGTTTCTTTCTTTTTTCTTTGAATCATACCGAAGCCGCAATCTCAGGGCGGAAGAACAACTCTCTGCCCTTCCACCCTCACTTCCACCAACCAGTTCAACGGCGAACCGAGTCGAGCACAGTGAGAACAAGGGACAACAACTGGTCGGTGGAGAAGAACACAGGATAAGCGAACGAACACAAGCACAGCACTACCACTTCACAAGCACTGCTTATATCGCCTCACGGGCTGGTGATGAAACGTTTGCAAACAGATTGCCAATTGCTCGGCGAACAGGCGAAATGGAATTCTCATATAAATATACCGGATTGTTTCACGGGCCAGTGACAATCGAACTTGGAGTCACGTGATCCAAGTATAGCCAAGGATATTCTTGCGGGTATGATGTAAAGTTTCTGATGAAAATAGAATGTATACACATTAAAAGAAAATGTGTGAAAACCGGGAATGATATTGTTAACGGTGACGAGGCGTCGAGAAGCCGATTATCCAACGTCAGTCAATGATTAAAAGACCAGATTGGTGTAATAGGATATTCCATTTCCGGTTTTATTTTTGGCGAGTCAAATACATCTATATTCACTTCCTCTACCCGTTCAATTCTGGAAGTGTATGACGTTGTTATTGTTCACTTTGTGAGCTTTATTCACTCATTGACTTATTGAATGTGCACGTGTGTGATACTAATTTCATATAGATCGATAATGATCATACAAATAGAACGGAACACGGTCCAAGTTGTGCTTACTTGTGATAGATCCTCGATAGAATAGATATCGTGATGTGGTGGAGGGCTGATCAAACCGACTCCAGGCACTGAAAACCGAGTTCTGGCTATTTCTTCTGTGACTTTGTATCCGGGCAATTCTCCACCTTCACCGGGTTTCGCTCCTTGAGCCATTTTGATCTGCAACATATCCGCATGAGCCAAATACGAACTAGTCACACCGAATCGGGCCGAAGCCACCTGAATATTCGACGAGTGGGGAGAAAGGGAGAATGAATGGTGCAGAGCGTGAATTTAAGCTTTCGTTTCCAAATGATGACTGAAATCACCGGTCAAGACATCTGTACCCTCATGCCGAATCAAATTCTAATTTCCTGAACTTTCTTCCGGCCAAAAATTGCTCGTTGCACAAAGCTCATTACATGTGTAACGCATGTTTCAGTCACCTCGAACTCTAAACAACTGAGTGATTTCTCCGGGATAAGAAAAAGAGTTTTAGATCAAACTCGGAGGTACTAACACTACACAGATTCTGTTTGAACAATTTTAGTCCCATTGGCTATAATCAGTGCCCTTGAGATTGTTTCAATTACCACTGATCAGAATGGAGCAATAGCCGTTACGTGAATCCGCTCTATCCAACTCAAACGTACCAGAGGAGTATCAAATGATTTAAATCATGGACCGATGGAACTTCGTCAAACTGAGAAAGAGAGGGAGAATAAAGCTCGTAATTCACAACTGCCTGGCATTGCGAACGGTATTGTATAATTGGGCTAATTGAACACGTGTTTTTTTTGTACCACAAGCCCCTGGGTTCTATTCGGATATGGGTCGGTTATTGTGCATCACAGTTGATGCAAATATCCTATCCGGTCAAGTTTTTCGCATTATGGAATTCAGTATCTTTCATGTGATTATTGGAGGATTTTATTCAATTTCAAAAATGAATTCGTCGTGAATCAAATCCTTCATTACTCACATGAAAGAACTAGTCCGGTTGTGAATGTTTCCAACCAAGTCATAACCCCAGAGGCTAGTGCTGAGATGAGCAGGGTCTGTGGTCTGTAATAAGCTCGCAAAGATGGATTGTGCAATATCGTGTATAAGAAAAATGAAAAAATGATCTGATCAGCTGCCTGGTGGCCTAGTGGGTAGCACGGTTGCGTTCTGTCCATGAGGTCCCGGGTTCAATCCCCAGTTGAGTCAATGGATTCGCTCTGGTGCTGATGAGATCCAACCAGATCAAAACAGCTGTATAGTGTGTTTCCTAACTTTTCAGTTCACGCTTCATTTGCCAAGTAGACGACAAATTCACCTTTGGAATTCAATATCCTTGTGCGTGCGTGTGTGTGTGTGTGTGGTCTGGCATGGCGTGCAATGTGTACATGTATTACAAGACCATTTTCCCCTGAAATCAACCACAGTGACAACATGGGCAACAGGATATGAAATCAATCATAATACCAAAATTTTGTTGAAGTTCCACGTGAATAGTCGGATCGATAGATAAGGAAAAATGAATTAACTGTGAGAAAATATTCATTCCAGTTTATGCGATCGATCTGGCTGATGTGGAGTTGATGTTCTGTAGTGATCGATCCGAATTAAGCTTTCACGCAATCAGCATAGGTTAGGAAAGTGATGAGCCATAGTTTTATGACACTGCAGATAATAAACTGGTGATGGTAACAAGCAACATGATGTTTTGACATGACCATTCAGGCAAACACTGCACGAGCGCGCGCGCGCAAACAGACAGAGGAAGTTCCGCTACTCGCACAATGTACTATGAACGTCACAAGATAGGAAGACATGGTGAGAATTTATCAATCATTTCGATTGATAAGGACACATGTGTGTGTGGGTCGGAGGGTGTTGAGTGGTCTGCATTCTTCCTGTTCCAACGAAAGACAAAGAAACAAATACAGAAACAAGGCGATGGCAGAAATTGAGTAGTACCCAGTTACCTGTTTAATGGATGATCGCAATTCCGGATGTAGATAGCGTTCCGGTCGTTCTCCACCCTCGCCAGTATTTGAACGGGCTTGAATACGGTTCATTGCTATGGCCAATGCTTCATGCGTCTCGGCTGATATGCTACCCAGGCTCATTGCACCTGTGAAGATTGGGACAGGAATAGAAACATGTATAACTTTTAATAGTGACAGTGCATCATTATGTGACAAGTGGTTGATTTTTCCAGCATCGAATTGATTCAGCACAGAATTGGATGAAAGCTCTGGTGAATATGAATTGGTAATGTCTAGAAAGAAGGCGAGAAATCAATTTCACGGCATGTCACATCCCCCGGGAAACAAAATAATTGAAACCGCCACCGTTGCGGATAGCTAGTTTCTTTTTTTAATTTGAAAATATTGTACTTCAAAAGCTTTCGTTTTGCATATAAATACAAAAAAGGGTAAAGTCAGCCGCGAAAACCATCAATTTATGCTGCCATAAAATAAAAAGACCAGGAAATGGATTTTCTATCCTTACAAACGATAACGAGTGGGTGCTATGTCCCGTTGGAAGTGGATAGATGAGCACGCAGTGAACCAAGAGGTACTTTTATGGCAGTAGGCACACACGCGACCGGTCCGTAAGTCGGTGAGCAAGTAAAAAAGGGCAACACGTAGGAAGGCAGGAGGACAGACAAATGTCTCAAGCGTCCCACGACATCCTACTGCCATCCATCTGGCATTCAAACAGCGCAGATAGTTCAATACTAACACCTGATTGGCTAGAGTCAGTCTTTAGTCTTTAGTATTGAGGGCAGAGGGCGGGATACCCGAGTGGGTCGTAGGTCCGATCATCCCTCCATAGCCCATCGAGGTGCTCATCCAGACATCGCTTGAAAGCAGCGTCGGTCTCCTCCTCTACTACAGTCGCTGGAAGGGAATTTCAGAGAGTCGATGACCTCCGCGAGAGGGGGTAGACTAACGGAAGACCAAACGTGAGAGAGTGCCCCCGCATGCGTTTCTCCCTTTGTAGTGGAAAATGCTGCTGCAGCTCCGGGCCTACATCCTTCCTCGTGATCTTCCTCAGACAGATCAGGTCTATCCTGATGCACCGATACGCAACTGCGAATAGACCAGTAGCCTGTTAACGACCTTCATAGGTGGTTCCACGTAGTCCAACAACGAGTCTAGTGGCAGCACGTTGTACATCCTGCAATTTTGTCAGTTCACCGGCCGTGCAGGGGTATGTCGCAGCTCTACCATACTCAAGTCTCGGTCTGACGTGGGAAACGTAGCACAGTCTAAAAACGTCCATCGTAAGTCGACTGAAAAATCTCAAAGCGTGTTCCAGAATGCTTCCTGCATTGGCGTAGACCTTGTCAGTGTTCTCTCCGGTCTTCAGCGATGACGTCATCATAACTACCAGGCCTATTTCGCACGATATTCTGCACAACGTGATTCATTGGAAGCTGTAAACCATCTCCGAATCAGCAAGTTTAGTGGTATTGACTCGAAGGGGCCATGCGTCCGCCCATTGAGCCAGGGTACTCAGATCTTTTTGTAGAGTATTCCGATCATCTGAACTCTCGATTGTACGCGAGATTTTTGTCATCCACTTACAGGAGTGGTGGGCTACGCAGTTGACCGGGTAAGTCATTGACACAAACCACGAACAGGAGCGGAGCAAAAACAGAGCCTTTGAGGATCACAGTGGAGGTGAGATACCACGTAGATAGCGACCAGGCGACACGGACGCAGAATTTCTTGTCGGTAGGGAAGTCTTGCAGCCATTTCAGCATGGTCTCACCTACGCCAAAGCTGGGGTCACAGTTTACATGAAGTGAGTACGTGCGTGGTGTGTGCTAGCTGACAGCATCAATCAATCAGTCAATCGATCTGGCCACAGACATGCACTGCAAACGTGTCAGATAGTTGTAGGGCAGAACATCACTTCCCATTCCACAAAAAGGTAGGGGATAAGTATTTCACGGAAGAAGGAAAACTGAAAACAGAATACGATTTTAAATGTTCGTTTTGGCATGTACGAAACACGTTGCACCAGACTGTGGGTCACAACAGTTAGTAAGTAATTAAAATGCGATGAAAATGTTTGTGATAACCTACGAAAAGCACTGGACAGCTGTTTCGTTCTGTTTGGGGCTCGTCAACAATACATACTTTTTGTCTCCCTGTCAGGTAGGATTGCAACCGCACTCCTTCGGGTTGGAACTTCAAACCCCTAACCTTGAGCTACACGGTCGACGGATATCAGCTTGTGCGAATGGCTCAATCAATTTAGATGGTGAATGTTCGGATTAGCCCATTCGGTTCTTCACAGGCACCAGGCACTGTTGATGATGTTAGTTGTGGGTTTCACGCCCGAATAATCGCGGTTCGAGTCCTGACAAGGACATAGAAAGTAAATACTGCTGACGAGTCCAAACAGGACGAAACAACTGTCCAGTGCTCTTTGTTGGTTATCACAAACA
>UZAN01042711.1:14382-24930 GCA_900618425.1 Echinostoma caproni | reverse complement strand
GGTTCTTCACAGGCACCAGGCACTGTTGATGATGATGTTCGGTGTGGTTTTCACTCCTTGGGAGATCGTTGATTATCAACTGTTTGTATGCATTGAAATACGATGATAATGTTTGTGATAACCAACAAAGAGCACTGGACAGTTGTTTCGTCCTGTTTGGACTCGTCAGCAGTATTTACTTTCTATGTCCTTGTCAGGACTCGAACCGCGATTATTCGGGCGTGAAACCCACAACTAACATCATCAACAGTGCCTGGTGCCTGTGAAGAACCAAATGGGTTAATCCAAACATTCACCATCTAAATTCATTAATTCACTTTAAAACATGCGTTAGACACCGGAATGGTAATATGAAAGCAAACAAGCAAGTTATCCAACAAACTCTTTTTGGCAGTCTACTTCATTTGATCAAATGAGAGCGTTATCGCAAATGTAAATGAAGACCAGATGATATGCGGAAAGGGGACATTGGAGATGATCCGAATTTCTGTTGGCCTCAGATATTCAAATGTCTATTTCACGCTCACTTCTCTACCATTCTGTAGGCCTGATATGCACGAACAGGTATAGTAGAGCGGTTTGGATGGTTCTGGGCATTTGTTTGACATCGACTATGAAAACCTATTCCGGTAGCTCATCTATCCGAGTGCACTGAAATGAGCGCTCATCCGAATTGGTTCTCTTGATGTTCACCATGATACATACATCCACACGTTTCACTTCTGTGAACGCGGGAATTATGGGAGTGTGGTGATCCTGATCCTAGCCTGCGAGATGACGCAAACCCTGGAGCGACACATTACAGTTTTCGGACAACTGTGATCACTCAAGCTTCACGGGTGACGTCAGTAAAGCGTATACGTGTCACAGATTCTGGACTACATACCATAGGTCGATTGTAGCAGCCAATCAGAGACCAGACGGAAGCTGAACAGCACAAGAAATACTAGAAGGCTATTGGCAGAAGCCTGGATGACCAATGAGCTTGTTTTGTACGTTTTATTCAATCCCCTAATGTCTTCCAATAAACGAACTGTTATTCCTGTAATCTTTTCCTCGTGTCTCGGTTTTGCAGGATATTGCATGCAAGTACCAGTGTGTTCCAGTGCTTACACCTCATCCTTGATTGCCAAACCGTGATTCGTATTTCGTGTTCAGTGCGTACTACTCATAACACAATTACATCACAACTTCCAGTGAAGTTAGACGAGGGAGGTACAATGTAGACAAAATGGAATTGCCATTACCATTGAAATTCGGTCACTTTTGTATCAAACAATCTTTTAATCAAATTGAATGAAAACAAACAAATTTGAACCACATCCCTACCCACTAAGAAAATTTTCTTTCATTGGACACTGAGCAGCATTTAAGCCACGTAAAATTTAGCCGAGACCCAAATCTCGAACGACTAATCCTGCCGTGTGAATAATCTCAATTAACAACACATGGATCAAGACACGCACATACTTTAAGGTGACTGACCTGTGGAGAAGCGCTTAACAATTTCCGCGGCTGGTTCAATCTCGTCCAGTGGAACTGGTTTCACAGCGTAGTTGAAATCAAATTGTCCGCGTAGAGTACAAAATCGGGCGCTTTCGTCGGCCAATTCGGCAAACATTTTGTAGGCTTCGCGACTGTTTGTTTTTGCTGCCGCCTTCACCGCGAATTTGGCGTCATCGAGCATGAAATGAAAACGATCAGCTTGTGAAAATGTACCGCACAGAAACAAAGTAAAAAAACAAGGAGGATATGCACACATGAAATCTGACAGTGCTGACCACTATCATACAAGGATGTTCTCCGCATAGATTTTGTCTTCACTGTTTTGGGAACCCCCTATTTATACTGCTGACTGCACGCTTCAGACGGCAAATCATCAGCTCCCGGAGCTTGTAACCGATCACAACGCACGCCCTTCAAGTTGCTTTTGCCTCATTTGTAATTCATAATACAATATAAATAAGAATAATTATAATTATTATCAATTGTGGAGAATGACGGGAAACCAAAACTTGCACCAATAGTGAGTACTTCTTACTCCCAAGAAAATGCTTCCATTAGATTGACTTTCTGAGACTAGAGCTAAAACTCCTGAGCCTAATTTCAATCTCTGGCTTTGGTAAAAGCTTTCACTTCTATCCAATTATTAAATCAAATATACAACTGTTGCTTTTCAAAATGAAGGCGAAAAGAACAATCGATAAAGCAGATATAGATCCATCGATTCCAGAAGTAAAAAACCTTCGAAGCGGAATTGAACATATGATGCGAACCGGTCGATAGCCGTGTGATTCGTTTCACACTAACATTCAAGACACGTAATTACTTTACTGCGGCTGGCTCCTTGGAAAGGATAAGCCGGCTCCAGACATGATCATGATCATGAAGTTCCTTGGGAGTTTGGTACAAGAGAGACGTCCCCAGCGTCACTTGGCGCTTTTTGATTTTGAGGGCGCACCTCTAGCCTTTGCACAATCAAGTGTGAACTGCAAGGCAGCTGGAAGTAATCCCTCGCCTCGGAAGTGAGGGGGTCAATGACTTTAGTTTTAAAACACCAGTCATATCTGACTTTGTCACGACACCGTCATTCGTCTTATACGGTTTTTAAACAGGCGCCAGTTGACCAGCCTGAAATCCACCATACCCTGGTGGTACGCGCCGCTGTTTGTTCGCGACTGTTCATTTGTTGCGATATGCCACAACTTATTTACAGCTAAGTTTCTTCGTTGAAGATATCCTCCTATCTAGAGCCCGGGGACGAGCCTTGTTAGCATTCAGCTCTGCTTAACCCGAGAGTATCCAGACAACACTTATGAACATCCAACCTGTCGAACACACTTTCCACTTCACACTGAGTCAAACAAACTGTTTTTTTTTCAAGGGGGGAGGGGAGCGGATGATGAAAAAGAACACTCCCTTTGTTACGGGCAGGCGATAGGTCGGAGACCGGTGAGGAGGGGAGAGGGTCGATGTGAGGCACAGATTTATTGAGATCGGGCAAGCGTTCGAGTAATCAGGATTCAGGTGACACACCCATTCGCACCTAGGTTGATTCTTCCAAAGGATTCGATCTTTCAGATGTGAGACATTGAGTGATCTGAACTCCGGAAAAACTGATACACCACCAAACGGGAACAGAACATTGGCGCACACATACCGGAGGACAAACAAAGTTGGAACAGCGTGTAATTTTTACCAATTGATAGATGCCTTTCTCCAAACGTGTGACCTGACAGATTAGCTATTAACAAAATCAGTCAGGTTTTTAATCAACCAAGGAACCGGATCGCAGTCTGACTAACATACACGATTGGTGAAAATGTGTCCGCACAGACTGGTTTTCCTTTCCTCTCTTCAACATTTGATATCGATTTACAAAAGACTTGTGATGCAAAGGCCTCTCGCGGTTGCCAAGGCGATTGGTTTCAGTTGATCAATCGCGATACGTTGTGAATGAGCAAGTGTTCGATGAAGTAATCAAAACGAGTGCCGTGCAAGAATGTACAAAGAAAGGAAAAATTTCCCTCTCTTCAGGTATATATTACAGTTAAAAAATATAAAAAAAGGAACAAGTAATGGTTATCGGAGATAGGCTGTTTGTGTTCTCCTCGTCCATATTTCTACCAAGGCATGCTTAAAGTTACAAATAACTCTTTCTGCTTGGGCAGTTCAGGTGTGATGAAGATACTTTCAATGCCGTGGTCACGTTCATTTGATGTTCAGTGCCTAACAGATGACGAGCGAACGATAACGTGGGTCGATCTTTGACCTTGAGCATTCGGATGTGATTCCTTTCGCCAGTTTGTTAACCCCCACACAGCGATGTGTTCGCGGTTACTCTGTGTCTAAGCCGACGTTTGATTTTGCCTAGGTGAGTGATCGAGCACCTACAGATAAAATTGGTACCATTGATGGAATTCGGCATATTGCGAAGGCGATTGCTTGACTGGAGAAGCCGGTATTTGGTCGCATGTGTAGACAAAAAATGGTTCGGCTGTGTTGTATGTTGGTTTGATGGAAGAGCTTAGATGGTGCTGCGACAAATTAATCGCATTATCACCCTTGAACGGTAGTTTTAGGAGAACAATTGACCTCGGTAAGGAATTGATTGCTGTAAAACAATAGAAAACTTAACTGTACAAGGACAAATAGTTCTTTGTAGCTCCAGCCCTACCATGATAGAAATATGGACTAAGTTAACACTAACAGCCCATCCACGGTAACCGTTACTCGTTCATTTTGATTATGTGCTATAGTATGTATGTATCTGAAGAGATACAATGACATTTTTCCAGAAATAAATTGCACAACACTGTGCTGCTGCTGTTTCTTTGTAAATTCAATTTCATTTCGGGAAAAGGTTGTTTAAAAAGGGGGCTCAAACAGAAGAAAAAGAAAATCAAGAACGTTGTAATAATTCTTCAGTGATGGTCAAGTGCTCAAGGTCATCAAATCATCTCATCGGCGAACTTGTCTTCTAATATAAACAATTGCACTGGACTTTCCCTAATAGATATATAGCAGAGCCCTTTTGTTGGTCGCTTTTCGCTTCGTAAACACTGTATAATTGCACACAAAAATGAAAATTATAGAATAACAATTAATTACTGTTTATGTGTTCCATGAATATAAAGTCTATCAAATTAAGTAAGATACAGTCCGTTCATGTTGGTGAGTTTTCCGAGCTGGAAGCGAGGTTTGCGGATGTTTCGTAGCCAAGCCAGGCAACATCACCATCATCGTCATCATCATCAAGTAAACTATAGTCTGATATCCGGGTAAAAACACATGCGAACAGAAACGACAACTCACTTGTAATTTGCTAACTGTTTGTGGATTATTCATGTGATATTCACCCCCGGAACGCCAATGATAGAAACCGGGATTGTGTGAAAAATCGTTGATCTCCGTGCTCATTGTCATCGCCTCGGGGAAAGCCAACATGTGACGTGCGAAGGTCTCTTTGGCCAGGACGTCGAAATCCGCTCCACCTATACGGCTGGCCGCACCGCGAAAACACATGTCCACTACGGATTCGGCTAAACCGACGGCTTCGAAAATCTGTGCTCCTTTGTAACTGTGCAATGTGGAGATGCCCATTTTAGCCATGACCTACGTGGAAGAGAGAGAGAGAGAGTGAATGTACGATAAAAAAGAAAACAGTTATGAGCATGACTGAATGGCTAAAGTTGGACACAATTTGGGACAGATAAAACCAACATATGGCATTATTGTGAAACTGTGGTGATCCTAGAGCTTACGGGATGACGCACATATCGAGGCGACATGTTACAGTTTCTGGACAATTGTAATGAGTCAAAATTCCCAGATGATGCCAGGAAAGTGCCTGGACGCGTTACAGCTTCCGGGCAATAAAATGATCCATAGGCCGATTATACCGGTCAATCAGAAGTCCTGCAGTCCAAGAATACGAACACGCGATTGGTAGTTTCCTGGATGACCAATGAATTTCTTTTGCACATGTTAATTAATCCTCTTATTTCTTCCAATAAACTTACTACTACTCCTGTAGCCTGTGGTTTGAGTCTCGATTACGTGGGATACCGTTTTGCAAATTATAGTGTGATTCAGTGTTTCCTTGGCGTCCGTGATTCCTACTACGTGATTCAACCATTACAAGTATCATTACAAAACAGTGTAACTACATAGGGGCATTCACCTATCAAGGCTAAACCGGCTATAAATATTGGGCTATCAACTCGCCAGAATTCTAACTTGTCGTTTAGTCCGAATTCCGACACGATAGCTCAAAGGTCGGGGGGAGAGGTTTGATCACACCACATACCTATGATCTCGTCCGGGTTCCTGGACGAACTGTATATTCGGAAATTCACGCCGGATAGTCATCCCCAGTCAAACAGATGATTACACAGAAGCGTTTGAGACACGAGAATGTGTGTGTGTGTGTGTGTGTGTGTGTGTGTGTGTGTGTGTGTGTGTAGAACAGGTGGAAAGAAATCCGAGCTAATTTCGGCTGCATCACTAATCGGCATGCGGGTACGCATCGACTGATGGCACAAGAGCTTATTCAACCGGTGGTTCGTGGACTCGGCTCGCGGTTGCGCAAAGTCTATTCATAGGGGAGCACCTTTTGAGAATCCATTACGTCATTTGTGGTACCAAACGAAACCGCACTTGATAACCGTGGCCACGCACAAAATTCTTCGCAAAGCGTTCCTTGGGATCAATGGCATCACTGGCTTGGTCAAGACAGGGATTGAAGCACGTACGCACAGTTTCGGACAGCTTAATTTAATCAAACTCTTCTGCCCAGTTGATGTGTTCTCAAAAAGGCAGATGGTTTTTACCATCAATTTTCACTACCAGTTTATCAATTACATTTTCAAATGAGTACTGATATTATTATTATTATTATTATTCAAATTTATATTTGACGGATTGAATCTTTTGTTGAAAACTTCATCTTCAGTCTGCCAAACATCAATTTGAACTATGAACCTAGCCTTAGAAGTTCATTTGATGGACTCTGGTGAATTCTAAGGAAGACCTGTCGCGGCAGTCAGCTTACATGCTAACTGGTGGATGTCAAAAGTTGGACGGGTGACTTGAAGGTGAAAAGATCAGTGCTATCGGTATGGCCTCGTAGATCAGCTGGCAGAGCAGGCGCTATACAAAAGCGTAGGCGGCGTCCATGCGTGGGTTTGAATCCGATCAAGGCTACTGGACGTTTCACAATTGCAATATTGATTGGAAGCATAGTTTCCCCCGTAACGAATTTGGATAGAGAAGTCAAAATCCCAGGTTCGCACAATGTATGTTGGATCATTTTGCTGCATCTGTAAACGTGCATACTGCCGTCTATGTGATCAATAATATATGGTCAGTAAATAACAGAATCATAGGCGGAGAAAGACTGCGGTCAAAGTTCAAAATATCCATCCCAAACTGTGTAAACAGCGTGAATGGTTTATCACTCTGATGCAACCTTGTTAACAAATGTATTTGGTGAGTAGTTTTGACCGCAGTATTTCTCCACTTATGTTTCTGTTAATTACTGACCGTATATTAATGATCATATAGACGGACGGCAGTATGCTTGTGTACAGATGCAGCGAAATGATCCAGGATACATTGTGCAAACCTGTATTTTTGGATTCTCTATTCAAATCTCAATATTATTATCATCGAAGTGTGATTCGTCGGACAAAAGTGGATTGCATTAGAGCCCTCAATGAATGAAAGATATTGTGAATGATACTAGGTGATGTATCATGAAATGTACTTTGCGGTACGATATATGATAGGCGAAAAAACCTCAAGCGGTTTTGTATTTTCTTATATCTATCGATCTAGTCATTTGCATCATTCTAATATCAATGATCCGATACTGTGAATCGGTACTCGGTGATATTAAAAACTGTTCTCATTCCTTCCTATGAATTAATTTTATTCTGCCGCTCGATTTCCTATAGGGGATACTATTTGTTAGTCAATATCCCCCTCTCCGGACCCTTCACACGCATCCGGTTCCCGAATGAACAGGTCAGAAGGAATCGGTTGCTCCGCCAAATCGTTAGACCGATCTTCACAGGAAACATGCGCTTCAATGCACCGATTAACAAGGCAAACAGAAAAATTGGTGCACAGTGTGAGAGGCAGTTGGTGAGAAGGCGCGCGATTACTTGAAGTGTTTGATGCGTTGAAACAATGGCTAGTTGAATGCACACACACACACACACAGAGTAATTTGCCAGTTGATGACACAAGTACACGATGCAATAGACATCCACTCTCGCTCGCTTACTCGTCTCGAATTCCCTCCGGCGATACATCTTTGTCAGATGGGGACAATTAAATTGTACCTTTTCTAAACAGCCTCACAGAGCACATTTCAAATAGAACAGGGAGTGGCAAACAATCTCGTTGTCCCAGTTCGATGTATGTATGTCCATCACGTTAACCAACAAGGTTCGATAGATGGCACTAACTAATCTGAAGCATTCAGACAACATTATGCTCTGGTTTGTCTTATACGTTTCAAAACACAAAACCACTGGAATTCTTTTTTTTCAAAGCCTTTAACATTGATCAATGAAGATGTGTTCGAGCAGTAACAACCCAAGTACCAGTGAGGTTCATTTTGTTCCGCACTGAAGCATAGTTACACGCATCAGTCAAAAATTGATGATATCCTTAAATATCATCATCATCATCATCATCATCATTGGTGTGTTGAGCAAATTAGTGGAGTACAGTTGTGAACGACCTCCAGGAAGAAGATTTCAGCAGAAAATTTCACTTCTTTGCTTCGTGGTCAATGACACGTTTGTCTGTTTTAACTTGACAGCATGCCAGTCATGGAACCTGAATTCTAGTCTCAGCACGAGATTCATGGGTCAGCTTTACGTTGATCGAGTAGACCGCATATGCAGACGATAGCCGAGTGTTACGATTTTACGTGTAAAGCCTACTCTTTCCTTTTTTTAATTTCTAGAGCGTGTAGATAACAAGACTGTAGATTGTTATGCGTCTGCCGAATAGCAATTGTTCTAGGATTCTTCCTACCTATTTTTAGATTGGATTGTCAAATAAGCCTTGTAACATCCAAGCGATTTCTATACGATCGCAACAAAACTTCCCCTGTTATCATAAGTATTATAAGTAAATCTGTGTGTGATCCCACCGAAGTCCGGTAAACAACTACGTGTTTCCTCACCAAAAAGGGGGACTGCATAACTACCTTCCAAGAACGTTTCACATGAACGGTCCTCCGAATGTATGTATGCTTGCCTAAGTATCTTACGCACTGAGCGGTCACGGTCTCTTTTATAAAAAGAAATCAACAGAAAACTCTGAAGTTTTTTTGCGATACACTGCAGGTGAAGTTGAGTGGATATTCGTTTGGTTAGTCCCGTGTGGTCAATAGACCAGGTGATTCATTAGGATGAAAACACACTTCTGCTGAGTAGAACTTTCATCTGCGGTTCAGTTGCATTCTTACCCAAAGAAACCGTGGATCAAATGGCGATGGATGATCACAACTCGCAAGCCCACGCACAACTTTATGTATATACAGGTGTTGACCGAACTCGTGCAACATCACCCCCATTTTGGAAATCCATTTCAGCGTGCAATATCATACTTATATATATAGATGACTATGAGTTAATTGTATTTATTACTGATTTCATCTCCAACATCTATGTTCTTAGTTCTTTTCTTTCACCGTTTGAAGTTGCGTGACCTTGAGTGTCGCAATTAAATCTGCAGTAGTTCAAACGTTACAGCTCTGATTTGGAAAATATTTTAAGCAAAGCAGCATGGGAATTTATTCTTTTTAAAAGATGATTCCTGGCCCATGAGATTGCTTATTAAGTTGAGCACATGTATTGTAAATTGCTTATCTCTTTTCATTCAGTGCACAGTAAATAAGCAAATTAATGAAAATATTCTTATTTAAATAAATTGATAAATTATTTGGCTACAAACAACTCACGCATTATCTACAACACTGGAAGAACTGGAAACATAACCCAAGAAACACACAAGTTGATCTTCGAAATTTGACCTTGAGGTGTGCAGCTCGTTGAATAAGCGTCCTGGAGTGTCACCATGCCCAAACCGGATGAAACTATTAAAAGCATTTGGCATTTGGCAACTTAATCGAGAGACACATAAATCTGATGATTTAGTTGGCGTCTTGTGGAAGTGCTTCAATTTGAACATAGGTCNAAACCGAGAGGGAGAAAACCAGCCATATCAAAATACAATGATGGTTGTGTTTGATCGCAGCAGAGAAGAGTTGCACAAAACCCAACTGGGGGGTAGTCCGGGCTGATTAGCTATTTCCCCCCCCTACGCTTTCGATTGGAAAATGGTGGCCTAATTTAAACTGCAGCTGAGACCACGTGACATAAAGCGGTTATTGAACGCCCAACAAAGCAGAGCATGTATTGATTTTACCGACAAATTCAACTCGCATTGCCCGCCCATTTAGCAATGGGTTTATCGTACCGGTGACCNTACCGGTGACCATCGAGTAATTCAGCGTATTGTGATCTACTGAGCTATTTTTCTAGTGAACATCTTTTTACCTGTCAAAAGGAGTGAATATCTATCCCGCCTAACGAGTTTTGAAGAGAAGTGAATATCGAGCGCATTGTTGTCGGTCTCCTGCATACGCCAATATGGGCATAGCAAAATTTCTTGCACTGATAAGGGAGGTTTTTGATAACTGTCACTCCCAACATGCATTACCGGAAGTCATATTTTTTAAATATGAAGTTTCGTATATCAGCTCGCTTGAATCTGGTGGTGGAAAACGGTTAGATCTAAATAAATATTCTCTCACATTTATGCAGTCTCTGGAAGGGCTAAGTTCAATGTCAAATCCGTTCTGTTACCGCGCAGCAGTTGGGATTTTAATTTAATCGAAACCATTTCCTTCTATCTGAAACAGGGCTAAGTTAGCTACCTCGACATTGGTCGCCAGTGGTAAAAATGTGCGGTCTACTGGAGGAAGTTTGCAAATTCTGTTTGGCAGTCAAATTGGTGGATTCCATG
>UZAN01042710.1:1208-46269 GCA_900618425.1 Echinostoma caproni | reverse complement strand
CACAGAGAAGTTAGTTGATTGCGACTGGACTGAACTGAGACGGACCAGATCCAATCAATCCCGTTTGAGGGCCGAAACACCAGTCATTCCAGTGGAATGCGATTTCTTTGAGACACTTGAAGCTGAAAAGTTATGAAATGGATTTTCTTCTAGCTAATAACTAGTACTTGATAAGCGGTTTTTGAATATCTTTGAGCAGGAAATGTAGCATCAGAACTGGAAAACGTGTTCTGGGATTAACACTGTTGTCAGTGTGCTGTGAGTCCGGTCTTTTGAATGCAGTTTGGGCTTTGGATCTGGTTGTGCTAAATTCTGGTCGAACTGGGTTGTGGTCGTTTGTGTGGATTGAGCCATTTACAAATGAAGATGGGTTTATTTACCTAAATTCAATCGTAGTGTCCCGCATTGGTTCTACCGCATTAACCCGGGCAAACCACTGTTCGTATAAACAATCAAACAATCACTTTAAAGGGTACGATGAACGGACCCCATTCATGCGATCATATTTTCCATAGAGAGATGAAATATTTCTCTGCACGTTGAATAAGACACCTCCCTTATATTCCAGTTGTGAATATTGATCATTAGTCTCATTGGGAGTCATTTACCCAAAGTGACACCGTTTACACATTCGATCTCTGTGTACAGTGAACGGCCTACGATCAGAGCTACGAGGTTACACCAAAAACACGGCAGATAACACCAGATCACATATCAATATCTTCGTCTTGAAATCACTGGACTACTCTAGACTGATCTATTCATCTCAAACAACACGAACACCACTAACGTCACGGACGTATGAGCATGACTTCAAATCCGAGTATTCTGAATGAACTTCGGTAGAAGCACACCAGACAGTTTTACGGGCAAACACAATAGAAGATATGATTCACGGTAAATAAAAGTAAATAAAGTATTGTATGATGTTATCCATATTATAGACATACATACACGGCTTCCTCTATTCCCTCACAATCCAGCTCGGCACTACCAGAGTATGGTTAAGAGGCCTCGTTTTCCTCCCGTTGATGATGGAGTTGATAAAGTTTCTTAAACATACATTTTGTGCAACTTCCCTGGTTTTTGGTGCTGACTTACGCCGGTCGATAACTGGTAAGAACTATTTGACATTTTGGCTGCTTCTAATTGTATGTAGAATGTTTTCCAAAGAGTTTATGAAACTTATTCGACACTACGATGGAGTAATCCAAGCTTTTATAGAACTACACTGGCTTCTAGCTGAACCAGTGCCATTTCAATCGCTGGGATATACACAATGATTACTTACTGATTGTTGCTCTGCTGCGCACTGCTAACAAAAACCTGTTGAGTATCCCCTATTTGTCTAACAAAATATGGTCCCTTTAAACACTAAAATACTAGAGATACTAAAGATCAGACATCGAAATCACTATTCAATGAGAAAACGACGGTAGCGGCGGTCAGACTTGTTCAGAAGATTGGCAGAACGTTTAATCACGATATTTCTGGGTTAGAATTCGGTCCTCTTATGGGGCATTCCAACGTATAGTATCCATACACAAAACTGTTGTCAATTTGTTGAATAAGACACATTTCGGTGTCCAACCGAAATGGAACAATCCAGTTATCTAGCTGATAGTACGAAATTTTATCCCTGTGAATCTGAACGGTTTGTTTCACGATCACTGTTTGCCTGGAACTTTAGATATATAAGTTTATCCGATGCAAAATCCGTGCTACAAAGTTCGCATATACTAAACAAGACCAGGCCAAATGCAGTTCATGTCGTTATGCCCCCTAGGCGATAACCAGCGGCCATGCGGCTCAGATGCAATGAAATAGGACTATTCTCAGTACAAACTACTGCGGGCGTGGTGGGGTAATTGCTTCTCGTGAGCGGGTTTGAAACTCATGTAAACTGCAATTCACTGCTGACACATCCGATAGTGGTTACAAGCCACAGATAAGCATGATGTGGAGAAGGAGTCGTTAAATAAATTGCATTCACCTATTACCTACGTTTTTCATACAGATAATTAATATGACTTCTGCTGTAGCCGGAATGCTCTTCTTCTCAGTGGTACCGGTACCCTGTACAATGGAAACATTGCATCGGTCACGCTCAAATTTTAATTTTCCTCAGGTTGATTTGACACTACTGCACTCATTTGTGGTTACACCGTTCTAGCGTTCAGCTACCATGCTGGTGTTCAGAGATCGGAGAGGATAATCGTCTAACTGCGCACTCACGTACTTTGCCGCACATGAACAATATAATGTCTGCACTCTTTGTGCTTTAATCACGAACACATGATTGACTTCCACACAAAATTTATCTCATGTTGTATTTGGTAGTACATCTTCAATGGCGTAGAAGATTCTTATGGTGTTGTGGCTCTCTTTAACAGCTAACAAATAGNCAAATAGATGTCAATTTTGTCTAACCTCGGTTCAATTAAACTATTTTCGTCGTAGTGATTCACCTTGCGGACTACGTGTTCACGTCCCTGATCCCTTTAGCGAGCAGAATCGGAGCCCTCTATTCTTGATGTAGGAAAGTTGAGCAGTGATTAAGAGTTTTTAGGGGTTTCCAAGTTGTTTATATGTACCGTTTGCTATACCGAAACGTGCAGTGTATTGTTGAGGCAGACGTTAATGAACGTCAACAGATTCTTGTACTCCGTTTTTAAATGAATGTTATGATTTGATGAGCAACGTTCAATATTTTCGACGGCTGGTTTTTTTTCACTATACTGACTCAAGCTATTCCAAAAATAGTCATCAATGCACGTTAGGGCTAGCAAAATCACCATGTTTAAGAAAGATCAAACAATAAAAGCACTAAACTGCCTGCGATGCTATTGGTTCATAGCGGTCATAGTGGTTCATAGATCGGTAGCAACGATCTCCTAGCGACAAAGACTGAGTGATCCGATGCTAACCAACAGCCGATCAGTGCGCAACCTCGTGCTCATATTGTAACAGAAAGTAGGCGGATGAGACGCGGAAAAAAATGTGCGCACTTATCTGAAATAATATAAACTTCAACTTCGACTCCAGATAAAATATCAAGAACCATTTTGCATAAATAGGTCAGAAGATTGAAGGTTGATGGAGCAACCTGACAANCCTGACAAAAGGGAAAACGGCTAACTCCAGAATCTTCACAGTTGACCAGTTCGGTAAATCGACACGGTGTGAAGGACAAATATTAAATCACTTTCCCGTGAGCCGTGACAACTAATGGATACACAAACAGAAGAACAAAATAGTACCTCAGTGCACAAAGTGACGATAAAGTCCATTCGCTGTTTCACCTTACTGACGTTTGTAACTTTGTAACTTAGCTCGAATGGATTAGTTAAAATGAACATTGTAACACATCCTACACTTACCCATTTTCTAAAAGTACATATACAGGTGCGTCAGGAATTCCCGTACACCAAATGGGCAGATTTTCAAACCACCATGGTTGAATTGAAAGTATTACAACTGCGGACGACCAGGCGTTGAAGAGTGATGATCATCAGCGCAGACTTTTGTATAGGCTGAACCAAGTTCTGATGCAGTACTGACTGATGTGTCATCTAGTCTTTCCCTGGAGCATCTATGTGCGCTGCAGTCAACACATAGATACGCACGCTCGTGCACGGATCCGAGGGAAACTGTGCACCACGGTCAGGTTCACGCTACGCAAAGCTCCATGCTAATGATCAGTGATTTTTAGCTTCCAGTTTTGTCTGCAGTAGTGAGACAGAGAATTCGAATTGGTCCGTCTGAGGATCTGACTATTTGTGTACAGGAATTTCTGATGAACCTGTATACGTAGGTACCATCGTCGTAATTCGTACATAAACAGCTCTGTTAGTTTAGATCCATATTATTTGGATTACTTTAACAATTCTCATGATTAATTACTTGAGTGAGGTGCTTAATTTGAATAGCTAATCCACAAAGTGGTTTGAAATACGCGGACTATCTTTCAATTTGATCAGGTAGTAACATACAAATTCCCTCGCATGAAGATTGCATGCGACGTCTTCCGTTACCAATAAAAGGAAGATGTGATACTTCCATTCTGCAGGCAAATATAAATTTTCACTATATCATGTGTAAAGGCGAAACACGTAACAGTCTGACAAGTAGCTCGATGGTCAAATGGGTTCATTGCTTGTGCATTCTAGTCATGATGTGTCTGATTCGATTCGGTCGACTGATTTACACCACTGATGAGAGCCAACCGGATTAAAACAGCCATACAATGTATACTGGTTTTCCAGTTCACAAATCGTTTGCATTGTGCTCGACGCAATTCAATTCATATGCAAATCAATGTGTTTAGTAACCGCAATTTACAGCAAATTTTACTCAGAAAATCCCATTATGAATAATTGTATGAATTCTAGCGTCATAGCAACATTCAAAGCCACGACAGCAACGAATATAACGAGGAAAATATTCGGGAAACCAATAAATACGAAATAGTGGATGCATGTGCGACTTCCAGGTGGAACGCATTTGGTGGAAGAACTGATGAACCGTCACATCCTCTGTGTTTCTATCGATGCTTAGCACGATAAGGGACCTTTTGGAAAAAAGGGCCGGGGCCAAAATTTGTGCTTTATTCAGTATCTGCTTTGTGAGATTGTTCAGAATGCATTCAATAATGGATCAAGCGTTGTATTAAACGATGCTTGTAAATCACGGTCGAGAGGCTGAAATATTTTGGGAGTACAGCACATGTAACTCTCGATTGGTTGATTTGAAGGAACGCAGAACGATCAAAGTTGATGAGCGTTAACAAAATTTAGCGGACGTATTTAGATGTTTAATTAGTATTGCAAAACCCAAGAATTGCTGAGACTTCAATCGATCTTATTCATTTCGACCATCTGAGAAAAAAATCGATTAATCAGAAGAAAAACAACACGGAAAATTGATCTGCCGTAACAAGTCTCGTGATAGCTAGTGGTCATAGTTCTCTGCTCAACTCCGGTGCTTCTTGCGGCTGACCCGTGTGACAGCTCACTGATTCATTCGAGGTCAAAGAGAACCGCGCTGTCTGTGCTTCACTATGGAAGTTCTACACCCGATCATTACTAGTGAGAGGAATCGATGTGTTTATTTTCGATTTTATCATTGCAAAAGTTTGTTATACATCTGATAAGTTTATAAGCACTGCATCATATTCTGTATTGTATGAAAATCACATCAAAAGTTGTATTAAAAACGGTTCACACTAAATGGTTCTCCTTTGCAATTGCATACCGTGGCCAATGGGTTGATTCAGTTAAAACCAACACCAAATTCACTTTACTTTACCCCTTGTGGGTGTAACTTCATACCAAACGATAGTCAATTGATGAAATGCAAAACCAGAACAGATTCGAGCACCTTTGTATGAAATGCAGTGGTTTTTCATTGGGAGATGCGATTGCTTCCCCCGGCGATGGTTTATGCTAACATTCTCACTGATCGTCTGTGACGGTTGATTTGATAAAGCAATACAACCCGTTTTAAGCGGTACATAATCTGAGTGGGTGTGTCTTCTTTGATCGTAATCCGCTGACGGCCTGGGTCCACTAGAATTACACTGGCCGTATTTTTTGTAGATCTAATTGTGTTAATTATTACGTTATGTTATTATGTTAATGCTGCATTTTTGTGGGTTTTTCAATAACCATTCCGTGATGCGAGGAGTATGGTCTTTTCCTTCGAACTGATGTGGCAAACGAGACCTAGATCGATAGATATTTCACATGTTTGAAATGTTTATTTTATTTTCTTTGCAATTTTATTGATAAGGTGAAGATTAACATTAAGACAAAAAGCAAGAGAATAATGAATTTGCGACGGTACTATAGCACAAGTGAATTACTTTTGCTGATCAATCTAAAACGGATCTAGCATTTGTGTAAATATGCTTTAGTAGCCGTGGCTGTAGTGATGTATTTAAGTTCTCATAGTTTTGGCAGTCTTGAGGGGCCCGTGGTGGACAGCCAGAGAGAGTGTGATGGTTTCAGCAGCTTGGGATACGGATGTTGATGTTGGCTACAAAACGTTTGCGAACAACACCTCCCACTCGGAGAAATCACCAAAAGCAACAGTGTTGATTACAGTCATTGCATTTAATTGAGCTGTTTTATTTTCCATCTTCAATTTCACTTCAATAGGATTCATTTATGGGGTATTCATGTGTTTGAACAACTCAAATAGTAATTTCAGAGTTCTTGCCTATGTATTTATTAAATTCGGTAGTCGCACGCATCAAAATATATGAAACTATCGTTTTGTTCTTTTTCCATGTTGAAAAGGGCATTCATTTAAGGTTCTGTGAACATCTCAGTGAATCAGAGTGGAAGGTAAGTAAATGTTTGACCGCAGTTTCGTCGTTGGTGATGTCCGTGCTGCATCTCACAGTTTTGATTGCTGGCTGTCACCTCGACTTTTCCGAAAGGTCATTGAATGCTTTGCTTCGGGATCAGAATTCGATCAATGGATGTCATATTTGGTGTCCAATTAGGCCGGACAACCTTTCAGGTGTGTGCTTATTTGGTCGATAACTTGTCCTTTCTCTGGTCTTGCGCGTTCGAGTGAAGTCTTCTGTTGCAAACTTATCTTGACATTGGACGTGTTCAGACATTTTTGCTCCAGACCTGGGTTTACCACTTTACGTTTGATAAATTTAAACGTTCCTTATTCAGTGATTTCCTCCTTCCTGTCTATACGTTAATGATTCTTACCCATTGTTTTCTTTCGTATATTTTCTAGTATTTCCTTATCTAAGATAACTTAAGTGCTGCTCGCTATTCTCTCGCGATATTTTGATATTGACCAGCACCGTTTATCGTCATTTGAAAGGTGCTTCTACCATATCGCAACACGATTTTCCTGTTTTCTGGGTGATAGAAGGGGGATCGATGAATAACGGCAAACACAAGGAGATTGTTTCGTCACCAGACATGCAAAACATAGTTTGCCATGAAAGAGTTTAGATCTGGCGATAGATGAATCCCTCATAGCAATGCGGGTCTAGAACAGAGATCGCGGTCCGGTTTACTCTGGTGTGGATTGTTGAATTAATCACGACCGATCATACTACACTTGGGGAATGACAGCATAAAACTTATTGATCAAAGACAAACCATCCGGCTATTCATTTTCAGTTGTGAGCAATCAGACGGTTACGGCCTGACAAATATCAACTTGTGATTGATTACCCACTTGCTTGTCAAATGCTGAGCACCGAAACAGCAGAACATAGGGTTTTAAAGATGAATGAAAATATTCTATAGAAAATCATACTGATCTATGATGGAAACGATGTATGCCAATTTTAATCAGTTTTGCAATGAGAACACTGCAAACATTTGTGATGTACACCAGTTACTTGCCCTCAAGTCCTACGGAATCAAATATACTGATCGATGTTGACAAATGTTTACCACAAACTATCTCAGATTTATTTGATTCATCACCAGTACTCCTGGTACGAAGCTCAATGTTATATGATGCACTACTGACTATCAGATGGAATTTCCCCAGACATTTCATTTGCTTTTTATCACATGATTACAAGAAATCTATAGCGGCCGTTTAGATTGGAACAAATACCATATCCGACAAGAGGATTGTTTCTGGGTGAAAAACGGAAGCGATCTGATGTGCGCCTAACACTTCCGAAACACATGTGCACCTCATCTCAACTATTCCCCCAATCCTTTACCGGTTTTTGAACGACACGTCACATTCGTGATTTTTACCTCCATTAAAGAACCCAAAATCAATAGATCATTTCAGTCCACTGGTATAATCAATTTTTTATAAAGACCATGGACATAGGTATCACAAAAACCGTGTTCCAAATGAATAAACCGGCCAACCGGAATAAAGTGAAGAACAAATCAACCGCGGATGCGGGAGTAGGCGGAGCGTTATTCATCGTGCTCATTTGTTGTGTCGTTTTGAAAACATCTCCGGGTTAATTGTGCGTAACTGCTTCAGCATCATTTGATTTGCTTGTTTTGCATGCATCAAAGCCTTGATCAAGATCACTGAAAGGGAAACCCCAAGAGGAGAAAGTGATTTCGGGTGCACGTGAGCCGCCCGTATGAACCGGAATTGGGCCGGACAAAAGACNCTTGTTGATTAAATACAACTGTAAACAATTACAAATGAGACTCACTTTGACATACAGAGGAGGTGTGAAAATTGAAAAAAGTACCGCAACTTGTCTCATAGGAGACCCTGTAAACTGGAGAGAAATGAGTGCGATTACCAGTAAGCAACTGAAATGTGAGCAAGAAAGCCCACATGCTGTTTGTTCTAACGACAAAAGCATCATCTGTATAATCAATGTATTATTACAAAGGTCTTTAAGTTAAAAGCAATAAATAATGAGCGTTCAGGCAGTCCTTCGATGAATAAGATCGTCTACATTCCAAATAAAAATAATAGTTTAAGCTCAAAATCACCTCAAAACAGTTTTAGCTTTTTTTATTCTCATCAAGGATGCAATGTTTTCGACCCCAATAGGGATAATGAAAGAACTTCACATTAATAACTTGTACCCTAGTTTCTCTTGATGAATTTCCATCCACTGGTTTCAGTTGAATATTTTATTTACTTCTGGTTGTCATTGCCTGCGTACAATATGTATTATGTTAGTTGTTAGCCCGAAGCAGTTGGTTTATGGTATTCACGAATATTTTCATTTTTTGCCAATTACTTTGGCTAATCGAATCCCGTTCAGCGAATACATTTTTACTGGGCCTCAGACACAAATTCTATGCTGCGATCCTTTTCTAGTGAATGTTTATGCTCACAAAGAACCATTGCAAACATTTCATAAATCAGCCTCGTGTTATCCCCCCCNTCCCCCCCCCCGCCGGTGACAAAATGCTATCCACCGCACCTACCTTGAGGATTACTTTGGCATCTTTATGCAGGAGCATCACCTTTTTCAGATTCCGATCAATAAACAAACGTAAATACAGAATTTCCATATCTTTTACTTTTGTTCAGTGAACATATCAATCTCAACAACTGGATTCGTTTCACCCTAATTGGGTGCAAAGTTCACACCATGAACAATAAGCATATTATTACTCCAACCTGAAAGTCATACTGAATTACTGATGGGCCGACTTGTGTGAGCTACGATGATCACAACTTAGGTGTCCATGACCATAAGCTACTCCTAAAGACTTTGAACCTATAAATTTAGATGTTTTTTCTGGTGAGTCGAAGCAGCCAGTTTGCAAACGTGCGATGATAGTGCCCCACTGTTAACAGAAAATGCGGATAGAAGGAATTGAGCAGGGTCGAATAGGGAGGGCACGGATGCTCTGTAGAATTATATGCAACAAGTGCAGTCAAAAAAAGGGATCCAAGGCAATGAAAGGACAAATACTGGGCCGGGCAGTAATTGCCTTCATCTGCTTAAGTCACACAGTCTTAGTAGAATGGCACTATGGTTGAAAATTTCTGTGCGAACAACGCCACGCACACATGATCAAACTGGCTGCCTGGATGATGTCGCACAAAAAAGGCACCAAAAACCAAATTCATAGACCGGAAAACGTTTTGAGCAACACAAATGTAACATGAGGGAGTGAACGAAATAAGTTTATACTCTGTGAACCAAGACAACATTCATTAGGACTGGTTCTATTCGCTGACTGAATTCCGGTGTTGCCCCAGACAAAGAGAAGTGCAATTGGGTGAATGGAAATCCTGGGGTTGAATGACATACTTTGCCAATTACCGGGCAAAGCAAACTCGTTGCACTGCGGTTAGCCCTAAATTCGGATACGTAAACCTGTACATTGGAGTAGAACATTCTATGACGTCAAAATAAACTGCTGGAATCGTTTCTATAGCATGATCATAGTGTCGGCAAAATACGCGTATCTGATTATACATCGCTTCTTATTTTGTAGATTTGCTGTGATCTATACTGTACAACCTATATTTGAAGGAGATTTGGTCATTCCTAACAGAAGGATTCCCTAAAACGAAATATTTAAAGCTGAAAACCCGAAACTGTGACTGAGTAGCAAATGGACCAGTATTGATAGCTGTATTTTTTAAACTGCAATCAGTGTACGCTGATAATATGTATAGGTTAAAAGGCGGGCTTTTAGCTTGATTTTTGCGGTAAAACGCACAATATGAGAATTGTGATTTTTCGGTACATCATTATTTTATTGCCCCCTGTTTGAATTAAATCTCATATTCGGCCCTAATTTATGATGGTTGTCTGAATTGTCAACAATAAAAGCACTGAGGTGACCCAGAATAGCGGGAAAACTCCAAAGGTTTTTGCATGCATGCATTTGTCGCAGGCAGTACAGACATTACTCACTAGTTCCAGTTTTTGTTAAGCTACATCAAACAGGACATGATACATTCCTTCATCCGGAATCACAACTCACAATCACTTTTATCTCATGCACCTCAACGAAAAAAACAAACAACATCTTGTTAACTGGTACGTACCAAGTTTGATTTGAACAAAACGTCTAGTTACTTATGGAACGAAAGCGACGAAATGGTTGAACTCACTATAAGGTTGTGGTGAAACCAACAGGTGGTACAGGTCTCCGGCTATCTTGTCCAGCATTAGCCTTGCCGAACGTAAATTCAATTTCAGTGAGTTGTACTGTTTTGCTGCAACGTGAAGCACATCAGAAGCAATCGTTACGCGGTACTATGGTCGACAAAATCCACACAGATAAAATAATAGCTGGCCCCTTGTGAGTTTCACGGTCTCATAAAGTTGACTGTTGCATAATAAAAGTCTTGTGCTACTACTACCCCGTATGACATAAGTTATTATTTCAATATGGCCAGCAGTGTTACCTTCACATTGCCTTGACGAACAAAACACCAAATAGGGAAATTATTTTTCAAATCTAGCAGTAGTTGGACCAAAGGCGGAAATAAAAATGACTAGAAACTGCTAAAAATCTACTCACCAATACTCTGCTTGTCTATTGTGGAAAGGTGATGGATGAAAAATGAAAGCGTTTTACTGTTCTTCCGTTTTGGTAGATGATCCGATCTGGAAAACGGTGAGATTTTATCAAACGCAAACTGAATAAAATGCTAAAAATGGGAAAATTGGGAAATTTACTCAAATTATAAATGTATATCACATGGAAGTTGTATGGGACAAAAGCTCCCAATCTCTTACCCAGTGGTTCATTTGTTTTGTAATTGGAATCTGGGTTTGAATATTGAGGAAACGGATTATACCATGTTATTAAGACTGGAAGACAGAATGAATCTTGAGGATTTAACTTAACTTTAATTGCCTTGCGTTGCTTTGTCTTGCTTTAGATGAGATGAGTTTGCCAAATCGTTTTGGCATATTCATGTTGTCGCTCATTACTTTGCAGCATAAGGTACCGTTTCTACATTGAGTGACCTCTGCTTACTAATTTTCAATGCGATCCGTACAAAACTCAATGCCCTTGTAGTAAAATAAACCCGGATTTTTCCTAGGATACTTATTCAACGTGGACGACACCACCGGTGTAAACCAGCAAACTTTGCATAATAAGATCCCATGAATGCAAATTTTGCTCCATCTACTGTGAACAAGAAATATCTTCAAACTTATTTCAATTTGGAACCTTAATGGTCTATAGTTCACCGTTTGCGACAATCCAATTTAGGGAATCTTGGGTTAACAAAGAAAATCAGAAGGTTTGCAAACTACTATATAGTCAAAACGATTGTCCTGAAAATTCATCAATTTGGTCATGCTTGCTAGGTTGCCAATTGTGAAAACTGGATAGGGGCAGAATATTGCAATGGCTGCAAAACCGATGAGTCTGGTCGACTGGCATTCGATGTGAACAGCTCTGTCCTGTTTTCTTGCAAAGTAACTCCGACAAAAGACAATGTCCAGTTTGCTTGTACATTTTAGTGAAACATACCCCTTTTACGTTTATCTCATCATGCGAAAACACAATTCTCGTGACAGTGTTTTACGAATTGGTCTACTATTTTGGATAAACCGCAGATACCTAAGGTGTTTTGCCGTGGAATTCCGCCAAATATTCATCATTGAAAAATCTATGAACAGAACAGTTTAGATGAATATACACACTTGTGTATTTGGGTAGACACATGCTGTGAATGAAATCGAAAAGCACCCTAGCCACTTCGTTCAAATGATGTGCAAATTGTATGCATTTTCTTTTCGAATGTTTACACAGAGACCGTGAGTGTTCCACGACTAAATCACCTATAGTCTAGTTCCATGAAACTGTATTACCAATGCTGCTTCAACGTGGTAATCATTGTGTAAAGCTGTCTCACTGTGATAAGGGTCATAAACAGTCTATACCCAGTGAACCCCAAGTTGGTTCGAACCAAGGCGCAATGGGCTCCCCTAACTCCATAGCTGTTTCAATACTTAACTCACTCATCTGATATAGCATCTATCCGTTTCAGATATCCAGGTATGCTGCAAGATGCTGTTCTATCCCCGTATCCTTTTCTTTTTTTCAAACTGAATTTTCGATTTCACCCCCTGCACGTATCTAAAAGTATGCTGACGGATGTGGTTTTGTGTCAGACAATTTCCTCTCCTTCGGAATTCGATTCTTCCTCCGGAACTCCACCCCACATTCAACAGCTTCCCAACCAACCTGATCTTATTCTCAACACATCTAAGTGCGTAGAGTGTATTTCGAGTGTTTCCCGCTCTTCATTTCCAAGTGACTCCGTCACCCTTAACTGTAAACCTTTGCTCATAGTCACATACCGGGGTGTCACCATCGACAGTAATCTTCGGTGGTTCACACACATTTACAGTTGGATGGGAAAACTGAGACGCCTGTCTTTTCAGTTACACAAACTTAAGCAATTCTGAACTTCACAGTCAGTCTTGTTCTCTTCCGTTCACCGTTGCGTTTTACCCAATCTACTCTGTCGCCCCCGCACAAAGCTTCCCTGAATTTTAAAATAAGATACTGCGACCATTCTTTGTTATTTGGGGAACGTCATTCCTGCAGCATTAATCCCAATCAATTTATCATAGAAATCAATAATGGTCACATCAACTCTTTTGTCAAATTTGCCAACAAGATTCAAGACGAAACTCTGCATCCACTGCATCCTGATCTTTCATTTCACCATTCCCATTCACTCACACACTCCTCATTTTGGTAGCTGCCCTGTAGAACTAAAATTTATAGGAATACCCCCGTTTACCAGCTGGTCTGACTACGAACAAAAAACAGAAGTTTTAAAGTGAATTGCGTCAGCATTTATATACACGAAACATACTTGAGCGACATTCTTAACTGTGTATGCTATTTGAAACTGTATATTTTATTTCGCGTGACGACCAGTGTACTTTTTTAAAAGAAATTAGAGCCTACAAACTCACACAAGTTTATAAATAATAGAAAAACATTAATAGCGGTCCGTATGCACAGGAGGGAGTTGGCTCAAATTCTGTCTGGATCAGTTCTGACTGTGATTTACTCTAAATCCACCATGACTATCTGGACCAAGTGTAAAAACGAGTGGGTAACTTACAGAATTTCGTGAAACACAGCCAGTTCCTCCTCATTTTTTGTATAAGGTCGTGTTGCTTTTTACAATTTTCTGTGGAAGTGATAGCGGGGGTTGGGAGTAGGATTGTGTAACACGATTTTTTTTCGAACGGCGGACCGCAAAATCAATTAATTGACAGAAAACGTTCGTTTGAAAAATAACTTCTTCTGACCAAGTCATTATGAACATACAGAAATTGTTGGTGCTTTGGTGCCCCGCGCTGGCTCACAGTGGAGCCAACTGATAGGCATACAGGGGTCATCACATAACAGACTGAATAACTGTGACTAGTGAAGTGCTAAACCTTGCGAGAACTTTTCAAGTGTAAGGATGTGTGAGTCAGATAGAAGCAGATGTTTTTCGATGAGTAGACAAAAAGCATTTGGGCATTTCTGGAAAAGTTTTGGGCGGTATTTATGTAGGATTCATAGTGAATGCCACATAGCTATACCATACATATATATATATGTTTGTGTGTGAAAGCATTCATGGATTTTATAATGGGACAAAGTTTCAGCGAATGGTTCATTGCGTATTTATTGGTGGATACCTGAAATGAATAAATGTAATTCTCCAAGGAATCAGTTCAGATCAACCGAAATTGTGGTCATGGAAACTAAAATTGCTTACAACTGAACAAAAGACTTCGTCTACTGTTGTTGTGATATTTCGCATCTTGCTTAGTAAATAAATGTTGCATACAGAGGGGTTGTTGATTAATAACTGTAACAGAATTTGCAATTTCTGATTTCAACTTCACTTACCGTTATTGAGATAACTGAATATTTGTGGGCAGGTTGTACGTTGTGGTTCGAGGGTAAAATCGACTGAAATAAATTTGAACGAAAACGACAGTGACTGAGTCAATGTATCCATAAAAGTGTCCCATTTGTTCACTGCGTAGAAGAGTGATTCACATTTTCACGTCGAAAGTTACGTTTGTTTAAATGCAAAACAATCGGTACACACTTTCTAAACGCAAACTTCGATTTACAGGTGACGGTCATTTAAAATTAACATTAGCTGAGCAAAGCGCATTTAGCGTTCTTGATCAGGTATCGAATATTTTATACTTCCGTTATTCGTTGATTCGCAGTAAAACGTCATGCATTTCCACTTTCAAATTCAATGGATAAAGACGGACGCTTTCTCATAAGAGTTGTAGGCAAAAAACGATTTCATTGGGATAATTCATGAAGAAGGTTATTTTTAATGGTAGTATCACCTTTCTCCTATGTTGCCAGGCTTAACCTAGCTCCGCCTTATATGGTTCGCCGGTTTCCATCACTGAACAGCAGGTCCTCTTGACTATGGGGTTTGCCCCGTCTGCTGTTCATCCCACGAAAGTGTGTGGAAAAAAAATTCGGAAAACTGTGGTCCGTTTCCCAAAAGGAGTATTGTTCGACTGCAGGTCTAATATAACTAAAACCAAACTCTCTATACATAGTGTAGTTGAAAGGATTCGAATTCGTGATCTGCGGTCTTCTGGCGGACAGCTCAAACCAAACACGTCCCCAGATCGCTGGACTGCGCGAACTGTTGAGCCTAATGTATCAGAGTGTATTTGCGTTCACATATTTGCCATACGCATATGTTCTCAGTAAAACGAACTTACGACAGATTATTACAGCAGTATTTTTAAGGATATTCTTGTGTGGTTTTAAATAAAATATTGTACCTCTGATGGGCTATGGGATTATTGTTGGATGATCGAAGATGCAATGGAACTCACGTTAGTACGTATATTTCTTAGCCCAGGTGGCAATTCATTGGCAGGCGTTCTAACCAAAACCAGGATGATAAATCCTAGGCGTATTAGCTATAATCCTGACCATTTTCAAGTACATAACCGCACCTTGATTCTGTCATCCCTTGACTGTCTGGCCCTTTACTCTTATCAGCCCATCACTCTTGTTCCGTGGTCGATCGCAAGTTGCGGTTTCCCACAGAATCGGATCGCTCCTTGGAGTCTGATATGGCATCAATGTAGATTGTGAAGTCGTCATCTTGTTTGGGAACCTCACCGGCTCCAAGCTCCCGAATACCGAGTTCAATTACAGCCCTCTCCTCATTGATCTTTCAAGAGAATTCCTAGGCGACTGCAAAAATCGGTTGTCAAACACATGGGATTCAATCCGATGAACTCGGTAAAAGTCAATGGTCCAGACTAATCGGCATATTATTGAAAATGGTTCACTCGTTCTAATCTAATTCATATTCGAATGTTATCCAGTACGTGATAGGAGTTACCTAACTGGAGTTAGTGTTTGGAGCTTATATTATGTATGTCATCAAACGGGGTGCGGCATCAGACAATGCTTACTGAGGCCGGGGGCTTACTGGGGGCCGGAAATAGTCAGGGACGATCAGACTAAGACTTGGGCTGAAAGCCCGGAACCGGAGACACGGTCACTTAGATCGCATTTAGCTCCCTGGACAGGTGGAATTTAGAATCATCGTGATCGATGCTTAGAGATACTCAAGGAGATCGCTGAGTATCACTCGGACCTCTTCTGAATTTCTTTGCTAAATCAGTCCCCAGTAGTTCTTCATTTTCGCTCCGACGCATCTTTCAAGTTTCCAATTTTCCATGGACCGAAAACACCACAGAGCCGCGCATTCGAACACACTGACTTGCATCGAATCAGCCGTTTTCTATCGCGGTCACAGGGATTTCTCCCGGCCCACTCTGAGAATAGGTGAAATAGGAGGGACCTTTTTGAAACACGGAACACGTAAGCATACAGACGGCTAGAGGCGACCGGATGAGGAATCACAACTGATTATCATTCACATCTACGTGTGGAAACCTACCATCTGATATATGTTTAGATAGAAAGCCCTCCAACCATCAAGCATCATGTGATTGTGGTTTAAATGAACACTAAAACTCTTTTCGATGTCATCAATTTTACGAGGTCCGCGAATTCACTGCCTCCAGTAACCAGACGGTATAAAGGGTTATGAACTTACACTCATTGAGGAGTGTGTTAAATGAAGTCCATGCGTTCCACCATTTCTTTTTAGCCCCTTCAATCGTTTTCAGTGACTTCTCCAGAGGTGTTTCTAAAAAAAATAAGAGGTTAACTAAAAATGAAAAAGTAATCAACGCGTCTATTCAACCCAGAACAAAAACATTTGTTTGAAACACCAAACATTTTAATGAGGAATAAGTGTCACACATTGAATCAATAGTCTTCGCAAAAACAATTTATACTTCTTCAGCAATGCGCTAAACCTAAAAAGAATTATTGAAATGTTTTACATGCTAAGTATTTCCAGGACTGTTATGCAAACGCGAGTATATAAGTACAAGTTATACGCTGATGTCAGTAGTGCAAAGCCCATCCAAATAATCGTGAAATTACTTGAATTCAGTCACACTCACCACATGCCACACTGATTGTACAAAGCCAGTAGCACAACGCGATCACATGCAACGGAGCTATCATCTTCAAAAATGAAGCATAAAGCCTGTTGTGACAAAGAAAACCTCTTTGCATCGATCGCAGATTCGATCAGTATAGATTGAGTTGAAAAGAACATGTGTAGCATTTTTAAAGAAAGTGATCGATTAAACGGTACACGTGTACCGAAGGCGCGGACGTTTAGCCGGTGAAATCATCTGAACAGCGAAGTAATAACTGAAATAAAAGATGTATTCAATTGCATTGATTCTGTGATCGAGCATAAGGATAGAAACATTATTAAGAAAAATCTGTATTGTAAGTCGACTTGGAATAACATAAATCAATGATACGGCCTAGATCATCAGAAATCGTTATCCATCGAATTTTGTTTTAATATCCCCTGAACTTGGTAGTCAAAATGCTCTATGGTTTGATAATCTACAAACGTGTGCCCATGTTTACCAGCTACAGTTCTACTCCAATATCAGATAATAGAGATTTCTCTATTATATAATGTTTCCACTCAGATGAGGTCATCAGAAAACACTACTTAAACCGTAGAGGTGACATAACCGTATTTTTCCCGGAGCCAAACATGTGAACTACTCTAACCGTGTCCGTGTGATTCTGGAACAACACAATTAGTCCCTTTTCTGAGCAGATATTAATCACTCTTTAGTTTTCACTGGAAGTTTCAACCGTCATTTCACCTCACTTGATATAAAAATTATTTAGTTTTAGGATGTATTATTCCAAATTATATCCATTTTTGTACCACTATGTGCAGCATGTATCTCTCCCTTGCTACTCTCAATGTACATTCGCCAGATCTAAACGTCAGACGCAACCACACCCCTCCGTCATTTGACCGGCAATGGACAAAGTGGACAAATATAGATATCAACATAGATAAGTGGTGAGGAACACAGAGAGATTACTATATTGTCAGACGCAGAACACATCTGCAAGGCAGGTTCCATTTGGTTCCATTTGTGCTTGGTAGATGCAACTATTAAGGTCAGTTACAGTGAGATCACACTAGGGTTTCATGCATCAGGCAGTTTATCTGTTGCGGTAACATACATTAAACTTTATTCAAGGCAACGTGCACCTAGAGAAGCCATCTGGATAGCCCAAATGTTGGATTGCCTAGCGTTTGCGTCCGTGTTTGAATCCCAGTGGATTGAGTGGATGTTGCCGAGTTCTAACAACGGAAACAATTATTTTTGGTACTCCCAAGGCTTTTCTGGGTGGATCGATGAACAGACATTCATCCACGGAGTAAACCGCTTTCAGGCAACATCGTTGTCATTAAATACCGATGGACACATGCACAGGATACTGTAAGTTATTTAGCTTCGTAATCACAACGGAATATTGTACACAGGTCTTTTTCTAACCTGGTTTTCATTCCCGTCTGGTTCTAAATGTGGCACTTCAACTGTTTGCCTATCAAGTCTAAACTTGAATATCCAACCTGTATCAGAAAGACTTTGGTGGTATATGGTCACTGCGGCAAAACTGAGGTTGGCGTTCCTAACTTTCTCTATGATTCAATGTTCAAATAAAGACGAAATGCCTCGGCTGACCCGTTTCCATGCATATCTGTCAATGCCATTTCACTTGTGATTCGGCCCATGTCGATTGTTTGATGAACCGACTGTGTGCTCACGCGCCATTGAACTCCTGGATACTCTCGGGTTAAGCAGATCTGAATGCTACCAGGTGCGTCCCCGGGTTGTGGATAGGCGGATACCTTCACCGAAGAAGGTTAGTTGTGAATAAGTTGTGCCATGCCGCAACAAATAAGCAGTGGCGAACAAATAGCAGCGGCACTACCAGGGTGTGGTGGGTATCAGCCCAGTCACCTGGATCGTGTTTAGAAGCAGCATTAGCCCAATAACAGTGCCGTGACAAAGGTCGATATGAGTGGTCTTTTAAAAGTAAAGTTATTGACTCCCTCACTTCCGAGGGATTACTTCCCGCTGCCTTGTATTTCGCACTTGGTTATGCAAAAGCCAGAGGTGTGCCTTTAAAATAAAAAAACGCTCTGAGTGATACTAGGAACGTCTCCAGCACCAAACTGCCATGGAACTCCATGATCATGATCATGTCTGGAGCCGGCCTATTCTTTCCAAGTAGCCAACCGCAGTTAAGTAAGTAAGTCAGTGAACTCCACTAAAAATTGATGCAATAGGCAGGAAAAGGTTCACCTACCCATACCTAATAGATACAAGTCACTCAGTTGGTCTTGAATGAACCTACCCTAACATTCACAGGGTCCTACCGCACGCAAGCGAGACATGACGGGTTTGGATACTGACAACATTCTGTGTATACGACTGTCAACACCTGATTTGTGTCCACCACAAAGATTGGTTTAGGCATCACGAATATCCTAAAATGAATGCAATCAGCAAGCTCTGTGTGATAAAATTAATAAATTCACTTAGTTAAGTAACATACTTTGATCACGGTCCCTTAATTTGTGTGTTACACTTTTCGTCTGGATTTGTTCGCAGTTCTCTCCAGCACCGCATTACATGCATTGCTATCTGAACCATTTATGAACGGCAGTGCCCCCCCCCCAAATGGTGGTGTGATGGTAATGGATTAGGAATGAACTAGTCCAAGCCATACGTTTAGAGCGATGAACAATTTGAATCAGTGCTGTATAGCAGAGATACGGAACAAAATGGAAAAAGTACGTATGTAGGTGTCGAACCCTGAATAAACTCTGCCCACGTTCCAAGGAACACTGTTCATACATGCACGTGCTGCATGCCCCGACTTACTTGAACCCTGGTTGTCAGGNGGGGGTTGGGGACTTACCCCGTACCAATACAATGTCTTTTATTATTCACTGGTTTATCGACAGGCCAAAGTAGTAGTTTATGGTTGATAGTCTCAACATTCAGTCACAGCCACAGCAACTCCGAGGCACACCTTTGAATGGTCTAAGACGTTGGACGACGAAATTAGCGAACAGATTGACCTCTACTTTTAGGTAATTTTTAGATGCATGGTCGTCACCCACCAAGACATCATTATTCCATAAAGTAAACACCTCTGATGATTATGTAACTTTGGTCTTTTTTCGTGCAATTTCATAAAAAGTAACACATTTCAATGCTCGTTCTATCCCACACTTGAATCATTGAATGCAAACTGGTTGTTAGTACCCAAAACTCAAAGTAATTTAGCTGTGAACAGACACATACGTCAGATAAAGATACCAGTTTGGTTGCCTACATGTATACAAGTCAAGCCACGTCATAAAATTATTTTAAGCTACATCATTTGTTACATATTCTGCTACCAAATGTCCCAAAAACGAAGAAACGTTTTAATGCATTAGGATTGCAGACTGGAAACTACGGTTAGATGACACGATAATCAAGCAGAACAAGCAACTATGGATGAGTTGTACGCGTTGCTCCATAGAACCTGACGAGTGGATGGAAATACCATCATAAAATTAGGAGTTAAGAGGATGATAGGGGTCAGATAGCATTTTATGAGACGGTGTATCAATAGATTTGGTGTGTTAGGAGACAATCTGATGGCATAGCGTCATAGAGCTAGTGTGGTGAGATGCAGGATTGTGCAAGCTACTTTATCACATAGGTTGGAGTGCTTAGGTCCCTTAGACATAGGGCCTAAAATGAGAGCGTTTTACCTTATGTGAAACTTTTTCGAATGTGTTCAAACCAAGCAAGGGATTAGTTGAGAATAATACCCAAATATTTTCCTGATTTTTCCCGACTGAATGATGTATCTTTAATGAATGGTGATGAGTACACCTGAAGAGAGTAAAATTTGCCCCCCCCCCCAAAGAAAAGAAAGTAATCCATCCACATATTTGGATGAGTTTATGGGTTCGAAGATTGTGTTTAGAAGACCTTGCCCGAAATTGTCCTATCACGGTAACGAAAGCGAGACAAAACCAGTAGTTAGGTTAGGTTAGAGCATAAGTAGTTTACTCGCCATATTTATTCAATATCGTGTCACTAAAAAGGGGGGCCCAGAATCTGCGCAAGTGGAAGAAAAGGAAAGAAACGAAATAGTTGTCCGAACAACCTCTATTTCTGGAGTTAAGGATGAAAAACTTTATCACACCCGCCTGTTTTTCGCAAGGAGATGGCAATTGTAGGCGGAAGTACCTTACGGTTTGCAACAGTAACAGAACATGATATCTCTCAACTCATCCAAATGCGTTGCTGTTGTCCAAAACGCAAACTCTCGAAGCTTTTAATTTATTGTCAAGCACCAAGGAAGCTATAATCTCAACAGTAGGCCGCCAGTTTTGTCGGCTACTACTGATTGTAATTTTTTTCATATTTCTATGGGATCAATCAACCATGGTGTAGTGTTCTGGCGGCACTCGGACCTTTTTGATTACACCTTGAGTTAACCAGTCCAATGAATTCATGGTAAATGTTTTAAGTATCCACAAACAGCGAGCACCGTTTGACAAATTAACTGCAGATGTGTTCAGGATACTGCCCAGGAATCACAAAATACGGACTGCGATGTTCGTTAAATTGGACAATCAGGTAACTCAGTACCAGTGATAAGAAAATTTCATTTTCTTTAGACGTTTAAGGAAATCAATCCTTTTTTCTTTCACGGATTTTGATGTTATTGTGAGGGATAATTTTCTTCTCAAATACTAATCTACCTGAGACTGAAATTTAGAAGTAGAGGATTTCTCCCTATGCTGAGTTCTCGAATGATAGTCTCCCGAAATATTTCTCACCGAGATTTCGCAGATGGTGAACTAGATCACGGCAGGAACTATGTGTGAATTTATCTGTTGCACCAAAAGTGTCTTTTTATAGAAGAACGGGTTCTGTATACACAACGAGTGGTTTTCAGTTGTCTTGATTGGCTGTTTTTTCACAATCCAGATGTGATTTCGACCATTTTCAGTCACGCTATGAGCCAAGTATGTTTCACGTTCAGCTCCCAACTACTTATAAGTAGTGATGTGAGATACGTTTTACTCATCGTAATCGAAAATTTAGTCTCGTCGATTTCTCAACTAACTAAGTCAATTATTCACTGGGGAAGCACTAGACTGGGGTTTCTTTCTGATGATGTATGATCATCAGGAGTGCACATTTGCTATCCGGTAACCCGACCGAACATTCTAAGATAATCGTTGACTATTCAAAACCACCAGCGTATATCAACAAACAGATGAAAGATGACTGGTAGTACTGAATTATTCATGTAGGACAACAGAAACCGCATTACATGTCATTTCCTATCACTGAGGCACTTTGGCGTTTTTCTGCTTGAAGATGGTAGCTTAGTTAAATTTGAGAAGAAGAAGTAGTAGTGGGATGAATGTTCATTATTCCCGGCACAACTGCCTACGGATTTTTCCAAGTCATATCAGTCGACCTCCTCCTGGGAACAAGGATTCACAGTTCATTTTAGCCGGCGGACCAATAAACAACAAGAACAACAACAACAAACATCTTATATGACTGCAATATGAGAATAACAGGACTGTACATCACGAAAAATCATTGAAATATATGATTTTTTCCGTTCGCCCTTCTCTTGTGGTCCGTGATTAGATACGCATGGGGTGAAATAATTATCCTTTGCAGTTGTTCTCATTCATGTGCCCACTTTGCCAATTGACAAACGGGCATGCGTTTAGGCCCAGTAGCAAGCAACCCTCAGACAAATCAGTCATCGAAGCCTTGCTGATTTGTCCCGGGCTCTCTGTTGACCGGTTTGAAATGGAGTCACAAGGACGTCTCGATTGATGCATTCTTACTCGGTGTTTTAACTAATGATTTCATACATAGTCAACACTTCTTTGTCCATAACCAGCACTGACAGAGGTTGTTTCTCGAACCATTGGAACTTATTTTACTATTGTTTTCAGGTATTTGATGTGGAAATTTAATTTATTAACTGAGATTTTATGTAACTCTCTTGTTAGTGAAACATGAGATAATGTTCCACAACTCTTATTGAGGAACTTGCCTTGTTATTTGCATTATTTTTGGGTCCCTATTTAAGTGTATCAATTAGTGATCAAATAGGTAATAGACAAAGGGTGGGATCCATTTCGATCGGCGCCTGTACTACATTTTACAAATCCGTACGCAAATTGTTTTGCGTACGTGCTATCAAGTGACTCATAGCCTGCTGGCTGTTACATAATGACTTGGGTTGAAAGAGAACTCTTCTATTATAATGCAAATCATTTACTTTCTGTGGATGTGACGTTATACATGACATCTAGGACATGCTGCGTTGCTACTAGTTTGCCGTTTCTTATCCCGAAATTTCAGATATGGTGACCGTGGCATTATACGGGGAGAATGTTTGAACCTGTACCTCTTTCCCTGAGAGAAACCGTCGTCCTAGAACCGCCTCTCTCTAAGGGTTAATCGGGTGCACATATGCAGATGATCTGCACTACCAAACTTCATATAGGCACTTTATCGTCAAACATCGTTCCATCTATAACTAACTGTAATCAGCAGCATATACCAAGGAATAACAAATTCAGTTTATAATCTGTGGGCCAACAGTGTCTGATCAACCCGGGCTGATATAATCGGGGCTTTTGGTGTGTAGCCGGCTGCTTCTTTTTCTTTTTTCTTTTCATTTTACTTCCTTTTATTGAATATACGAAGATACAATTTTAGGGAAGGGGGAAGCGGGAAGCAGCCCTTTGATTGGCTGCCATACAACACACAAATCGGGAGTCAGGCGGAAGTGGTGGGATTCGAACACTCGTCCTCCGGGGTGATAATTGGTGACGTTACCACCGGGCCACCACCGCCCTGTGCCCCATTTACGGGTTTTTCCATACCAGCAATTGGTAGTCCATTATCCCTTGATCCCATCCCAGTTGAGCGTTAGTTTAGCATAGCACGAGGGATGCGGTCCTCTCTCCGACCTTAGGGACTCGTTGTTCTGCTGAAATTATTAATCCATAGCGTTATGTCAGGCCGTACACACAATCCGAAACAATGTGCCTCTTTTTGCAGGGTCGCTCCAGCAGTGCTGAGTTCAGAGAAATCCTTCACCGCGCTTGGACCCGGCTTGAACAATGATTCAAAGCAATCTAGAGAACACGATTAACTAGATCATGGATTCTTATCGTAAACTGGTGTGTTTAATGGCCACGCGTTGTCGGGTACAGTAATTTTAGTTGTCATTGTGTTTCTGCTATTTTTTCATGTGGCACTGAAAGATTAATGCACAGGAGGAGGTCATTAACAAGACCAAGTGTATTTCGGATCGCATCAGCACGTGGACTGAGCGTTACCAACGTTTCTGATTAAGAGGCTACATACCATACCAAACCAATTAATTCCGCGAATAGCAATATATTCGGCTGCAAATGCATTAGAATAAGCAAGGCCTGATAAACTACTAAAAATGCGACAGTTAGCTCTGCATTCGTTTAGCATTCCCCACTGATCAGTTGCTGAATTTCTGGTCACCACTACCCGTAAATAGTATCTCGCTACGCAGCTGAAATCATTGAATTAGTCTAGCAACAACTGGAGCTAGAAGCATGTGTTCGCCAATCAGAACCTCATACAAATAGTCTATAGTCCCGAGATTTGGTNAGTCTATAGTCCCGAGATTTGGTGCGACACGGACTGTACTTTTGTGTTAACCGAGGCCCCGGTGCACGTTCAGATGCATTTCGGTATCTAAATTGGTCCACTAGGCCTCTATTTTGTGACCACATTTGCTACACGTTCACGAATACCCGTTGTTTACCGTTTTTGATCACAGTTTGGCAAATGCACGTACTTTTTCGGTTAAGTTAGAGAAAATATTATCGCTAATCTGCTCTTTCCGTCTCCATCAACTCTGAGGAGTAAAACAAGTGTGGCGACTTTTCATCTAAGTTGATATTTCACCTTTGCACATGATTTTTTTAATTCAAACTATCAACAACTGTATCAACAACTGTTTTCAATGAGTCCTATTTCAGTAGTGTGATATCAGTAGTATCTCAATAACAAAATAAATGCTTGAGGGTGATTACTTTTACTGGTCAACTCATGAATCCATATAAAGTGTAGGGGCTAGCTGAAATAAGACAAAGGCTGATACATCCGGAGTCAAAGACCATTTACTCGTCAATTTTCTTTTACTATCGATCTGACTGCCTTCATTAAAAACGGCTGTTCCCATGATATCTGTCCTGCCTCACGATGTCTGGGAATTCCTATGTATTATTAGAAATGTTATTTTGAATGCTTATCGGTGAGTATTCTGAGTACTGCGGTGATTTTGCCGTAAAGATCAATGGAATGGAGAACCTCCAGCCGCATGGGAGAGCGCATATTCGTATATTAAGAACTTTATTCCCGTAAATAACAAAAATAACGGTATGTTAACAGAATACTGTTATACAAGCAGGGTAAATTAACCAACGCATTATTTCGTTCTGAGGCATACATGCGATTGGTAATCCAGTGAGGCTCAAATGTAAAACCATTCGATACGTAGTCAGTTCCAATGTCGAAACAAACGTCAATTAAGAGAAAAGCTCATAACCCCGGGTGAAATCAAAAGAACACGGCTAATTGAATTCGGGACGAATTTCGATTTATAACCATACAATGATGCAAATGGAACATGAAATCGAATTCTTCACGGAATGAAGCGAAGACAGAAAGTACCACTACATATAGGATATCCATAGATTTGGAGCGCTGAGCGGGAGATCAGTCCGTGTAATCAGTTGATGAGAAATGCAAAAACAACGATGGGGCGGCTATGCGAGAGTACCGGTTCATTGCCATCAGTCCGAAATGAAGTATATTAACAAGACCACAACATTCAGCAGAAATGAGAAAGGTAGGTTGAACATTTCATAGAGGAATAACAACGAAATATATGACGGATGAGTGCAGAGTAGACCTACAAAAATACGTAGGAGACAATTGTGATGTTGACTTACAGCACAAAAGCACTCCAAACCAATTTTTTCAAGTAGTCCTCGACCGAGAGGAAACACACTGTGATGATGATGAGTGAGCAGAAAGTCCAAAAGCAAAAGGAGGCAAAAGGATGGCAGTTTGATACAATCAGTCAAAGCCGGGCAGATCAAGAATGATAAGACAAACGATAAAACAACAACAACAAGAACAGCAGAGATTTCCACTTGAACCTCTTGTGGAAATATGCCGGCGTTCTGGTGTATATCGATAAAGTCAAATACACTAAGAAGTCTGATCTGCACAAAGCTGTAGGGCTGGTAAGAGGGAAAAAGAGAATATCATACCTCGGGCATTTCGGAAGACTTTGTTTGATAAAACCACTTGATAAACGAATTCGCCAACAACCGAAAGGTATTTACTAATACGAAACACCAAGCCAAACGATAAGTGCTTTTCCAAAAAATGATGGTTACTTTTTTACGAGGAATTTGACTGGCAATGAACAATGGCTATTTTTACAACGTTCTTATTTGGAGACATTCACGGTCGTAAGATGATGAAGTTTCTACATCGTAATACACATGTTAAGTTCGCCTAAAGAGAATTATGCATATCTCAAGCTATTTTGACAAGGATGTTGTTTGTTTTGAGGGATTTTAAAGGAAAAAAGCCATTTCATGAAATCGGATAAATAGATTAAACAAAAACAGCCAGGCTTGGTAAATGGTAAATGAACAATACAAAGCTAACTCATCTATCTAAGTATCTTTCTATCTATCTATCTATCTATCTATCTATCTATTTATCTATTTATCTATCTATCTATGTATCTATCTGCGTACTTTTCGATTACCGATAAATACCGTGAGAAAAGTTCGAGAGTTTCATACTCATATTGTGGCACGCACTCGGGAATTCCCACAGGACTAGCACTACCTATACAAGCATCTACCATACAAAACATTAGTGAAGCAACCAACCGCGTTATGCATGATGTCTTCGTTGTGAGAGTGTGAATGTCTTGATCAGCGCACCGTTAAAACCGAACAACCTAAAAAGAAAAATGTATGAACCTAGAATCACCATGTATTCAGACTCTTTACATAAAAAAAAGTGAGAAACCCAAAAATGAACGTACAAAAGTATATTGTCGTTTAGAAGCACAATTTCAAGTAGAAAATTCAACTGTGGTTCAATAAAACTGACCGCAGAAACTGGGTCACATATCACGGTATACTAGTAAGCCAAAACCTTTTCTCTCCAATGCCACCCCCCCCACACACACTGAGTCTTTGGTGTGTCTATTGGAATAACAGTAGGCGTTTTGTATTCATGTTTTGCCAATCATGAAAATGTCAGAATACAATTACCGATTGAACTCAGATGTCAAGCTGAAATTCAACAAATGTTTTCGTGTTTTGAGCCCCATTCGCGGGGATCACATATTTTTTATTGTGATTACTGTGACTTACCTTTACGCTTCACCCTTTTACCCTAATTTCTCCGGATTGATGCCTAAATAAATCGCAGCTGAAATTCGATACACAACAGTGTGGTTTCTATCTATTTAAATGTCCTCGCAGTGGCTGCGTGACTGCCAATGAACAGTTGATGGTGGTTCAAAACGATTTGCATGAATCGATAACGGCGATAGGATAAAAAGTAATGAAACGCTTTCCGCAAAAGAAATTGTCCGATGCAGTTGATGCCTCAAGTCATTGGGGAAATTGGAGGAATACCAGAATAAGTATTGGTATCCCCCTGAGAAGGGGATGGTATTGCGCGAATGCATGTGTATGAGAAAGCCGATTTCATTGAAGAAACAATCGAAACGAGGGGAATGGAATGGAACATTTACAGCTGGGTCATAGCACAGATGATGCCTAGTGTCCAGATTTAAAACGGTTACATGAGTGCATTCCGGGTAGGATCTGTTTAAGTCGACAACCTCATATGCACACGAATAACCGATGTACGCAACTATGGATGAGGGAATCGCTTGATTGTATCGAAAATATCATTGACAAAAAATTGGTTTATTCACCTTCCATACAGGCTGTTCACTGAGTCCGTAAAAACCACTCCAAGATTTCTTTTCTGACTGTGGCCTGCAGACTGGGAGTAATCTGCTTAGCACTGTAATCTAGACGCTAACGGACAGATGGTTGGTGCTGGTTCCGGCGGGGCCTACTGATCGAAATTCATTTGGGAAATGAAATATTCACAGACCGCATATTTTCACGATGTGCTTGCTTTTCAACAAAATTAGAATTTTCTTGGGTTTCCCAATGCGAAGATTGAGAAAGCAGGCTGGTGAATGTGATAAATAAGTTCCAGTAATTCGGCTAATTCTGTTTTCACGTATTACGTTTAGATTTCTCTTTTCATCCAAAAACGTTTTTAAGGTAATGTCACATATCACATGTTGATATAACCCTCACCGCATGCAATCGAAAGATTTCTGTTTTTATGTTTTACTGTTAATTAAATTAACCAATCAATTGAAATTGAAACCGCTCGTCATTGCAAGCAGTAGTGTCAATTAAAATCGCACTTCTGAATATGGCAATCGCGTTAAATGCAAACATTCCACTTTTTTTCTGTCAGATACTAGAAAGAAGGATCTGTCTGTTTATCCTGCCAGTATTCATTTTGTAGTGTATTCCTTGACTGAACTACGTTTTCAAGCAGAAAGAGTCTCCCACCACTCTTGACCGATGTCCCCAATTTGTTTCTTTATCCAATTGTTCACCCATTTGATTGTCCTCCATCACCCTACTGAAAATCATATGCATAACCAGTGAAAGAAAACGAATGACGGCATTCAAGCGGACTTCAAAAAACTTGTTATGAAATCACTATCCTGCCGAATCACTTTCTGTTAGTAAAATAGCTCCTCTTTCTTCTCTGATAGGTCGCCCAGATCCAGTCAGTACATAGTACAGTTCCACTGTCCAGTCATTTCCACTCAGTCACATACTACTCCTTATCAAATATTCTACCAAGACCATCAGGTCACGTTTGTTGCGGTTAGTAGCATCTAACCCATTTACAAAACATCGAATCATAGCATTGATTCTTCATTGGACTGGCTCTGAAAGAGCTGTTTATCCAATGGCCACGTGGCGTTGAAAACAAGGTTATTGTGACGAAAATACACTTCCTGGGTACAAGTATATGAATGAACTGACAAAAGATCGCCGGGTACGCATGCCTGACGAGCGGCAAGAACCGCGAAACCGGTCGTGTGCTTCCGGGGAGGTTTTGTCCAGTCATTCACATACTACTTATTATCAAACAGTTCCACTGTATCATTTGGCACGACCTACCGAAACAAAACCTCCCATACCTGCTCGTTCACATAGTGCATTCACAATAAAGTTCTATTTCACCACCGCTAAACGATCACACCCAAACAAATGGTGAATCTATACCCAGACACACTCACACCGTTTAATTGATTTGTGTGAAACGTGCTCGCTAGTGGTAGATCAAATCTTACCAGAGAATGTTGCAGACAAAAATGTTAGTGAAGAAACAAAACAAGAGAGGTAAAAAAGCGAATAAATACACCCCTAACCAGGTTCACTTTAACGATTTCAACCAAACTCCAATGCTCTGCCAGTGTATTATTTTGTTTTTACTCTCGATCAACGTTCCCAGCGGAAATTCCTGTAAGTTCCTGATCTGAAACCCCCTAATGTTAGGTACGTGCTTTGCGTATCGGCACAAAGTTTCACGTGTCTATTTGCACACGTGGCCCATTTCATCACTTCTGATTAATACTGATCTGATTAAATAGTAGTGTAGGTTTCATTGATAGTTTTGATGGATCACTCAAAACTAATTTTATCGCATACATTTAAATGTATGTTTGGTGGATTGCGCCATGCGTTTTAGACTGTGATTCCGTGCACCTGGTAATGATTTTTTTGTAATTTCTGTTCGACATTATATATTTCTCTGTTTCCTTATAGTCCTCAAGATGAATGTAAATTAAATTTAGATTTTCTAAGATGTCTCATGTGCTGTATTGGAATATCAGCACTCCATTGGTTGACAACCGGACATTTTGAAAACAACAAACATATATATGGTGTTATTGAATTATTAGTTATTTTGTCATTAAAATTTATATATTTCCAAAAGGAACAACTCTACCTGAATGTGAACTATATAGGACGCAGTTTAGCGCATGTCTCATGGGAAACGTTTGGAAGCCCTGCAGATCTAATTAGCCCGCTTGTGTATCGTCAACAGCGCAAGATCATCCACTCGATTTAGGGACGAAGCTGATAGGTCAAAGACAGAAGAGAACGATACTAAAACCATATTATCAATCGGACTGTTTCCACATACGATAAGTCGTGGTCAGCTTTTCAGATTTGGCGCAAACACCTTACCTTGGCCTAACATGTGTGAAAATCAAGTGAATTCTTTTCGGATTGAAGGGTTCATTTATGGGATGGATCATTTCTCCAGAATGCCTAATACGAGACAGTCATGGTTTAGGCCAAAGTCTGCGAGCAACAGAACGCGTCAGACTGGGCAAGTTCAGCAGACATACTAAAAGAAATAGGTCAACCGTGGTAAAACGAAGGTGATTGTCTGGGTATTGGATATCGGACAGATACTGATTGATATGGTTCTGACAATGCAAAGTGGCTTAACATAAGGCTAAATGTCAGGGTAAAAGCCGTGTTGTTGTTGTTGTTGGTTTTGTTGGTCGTGGTCACTGGATTAAAACCAGAACACTTGTCATATGCATTAGTGAGTACCAAGTACGACAGAACACCTATCGATCCAGTGAAATTTACACCTCTTTTAATTATTGTAAGCATTCTATGTTATTTAAGGAAACCAAATAGTTTTTCACATTACAAAACTAATCATTCAAAATCATTTAACCGGAATGGTTGTCATATTTATCAGGTGTGGAGTAATGCACCACATCAAATCCCAAAGTCTGAGTACGGTATGAGTGACTTCGCCCCCCCCCTTTTTTTCCACATTGTGATTTGTGATTGCTGTACCGAGAGCTTTTGACAGTTTGAGTGATGTGTGTGCTAACATTCGTTAGGTAGTAATAAGATGGTATCTGTTGTTTTCAAATTTCCGTCCTGGATGGTATGGATAGCCGTTATTAAGGAAACTTTTGGGAAAAGCACGCACTTAAATGATTGCTTTGGTGTAATCTCGCTTTCCGGAAACTACGGGCAAACACGCCCTAGGAGACCATCCAAAGATAAAGTGGCCTCTGCGTGAGTCGATAGGATATCTCCTACTTGATTCCCTACCTGCAAAGAGGCACGCCCGTTATTTTTAAAATTACGAACCCCGGAGAAGACAATAATCTTCAGAGCGTGTATAGGCTCCAGTTACCTGATTGCCGCATAACTTATGAGTTGTGCAACCTCTTCTCATTTTCATCTGATGGGACCGCGCCCTTCTGGAAGAAGGATGAGACAGATTTCTCACAAGTACAACAAACACAGAGATACGCGATATTGAAAGTTTGGACGATATAGATACTCTTATCTTTCTTTTGTCGTAGCTGGTTGCCGTAAACTTGCTTGATTCCAGGTTAGGCAAATGTACACCTCTTTTTAAATGAAATATAGTTTACCTAATACACATCTGTTGATGGCCCATCATGGGTAAGAATGTGAAGCAAGAAATTGGCACAAAGATAAGTGTGTAAGTAACAAAAGAATCACGACTGTTTGTAGGAGCTAAGTTTCATCATAAAAAATCGATTTTCTTATGCACATCACCGAGAATGGATTACACGAATTGTGTTTAGCCATCAAACGGACGGTAACTTTGTTAGGACGGAGCTTAAACAACCCGCCCGATCGCGCACGCCTCCGAGTCTGGCCAAACGAACGCTCGCAACGCTCCAGACAGGCTGAGCCCGATTGGATGATCGCAGAACGAGTCAGCCAATGTTCGTCCGATCGATAAATTGATATAACAAGGACGCAACCTGATTTCTGCGTCACTGTGTCGTTCTCGTACGTGTGACTTGTTCTATATATTTGCGTATCGAAATGGAAACAAAGAAACACGCTGACTGCTGTCTCCAGCTGTGCTCCTTTTCCGCGTTATCATTGGGGTTTAAGCAGAATTCGTTCGTGTCATTCGTATTTCCAGATCGAAAAATAAGTATCTTTGCCGAGTGCAGTGTGATCCAGAGCGAAACACAAATGTGTGGGGAATTTATTATTTTCCATCCGAGATATAGAAAAACGCTACTTTCACCAAGTGTATCTCATGATGCAGATCCATTTGCTGCTACCGTCTCTCGGACTAAAATAAAGTCACACAATATCAGGCAACTGCACACAAATAAACTCCTGACTGGTATTTCGTTTTACTGACAACCGCGGTGCAAATGAGCCAATCCCATGCGCATTCACACATGTGGTCTGACGAAAACACATTTCCAACCGGTATTGTTCCTCCTTGCGGTTTTGTACTATCCAGATACATCCAGTGCGCTGAAGACGTTGATGGAAAAATACGCAGATTTGGTCAATCAGGCTCAATCACTGCTGTACAACACGGCCAGTGACATTGAAATGGGTAAGTCGATATGCAGCCTTAAGGTTATCATTGTGAATAATGGCAGTATGTTTAATACCCAGTTGTCCCGTAACATAAATGAACTGCGCCATACGGTCCGTTGACTGGAAACAAATAGACAGTCGTTTTCAGTATCAACGGTGAAAGAAAGCATAGGTCCGCAGGTGTTCGAATTTCCCTCAATTGCTGACGTGAGGCCAACAAGCGACGACTTTATTGCACGTTGGGCCCGTAAATCCACGTGAACAGATGTCCACAAATAGATGCAAAGGATTCACGGACTCGATTTCCAGTGTATCAGTTTGCAAGCTGGAAAGCAGTATACACATGTTTTGGCCTGATTGCTTCTGGTCAAGTAGCAAGTAGTATAGTGGTAGTATCCCAACAGAGTTCATCACCATAGAGAATAGCACCGGGACGAACGAGATCCATTACTAAAAACAAGTCTTTAAAGATAATTTGTGTAAGGTAAAAATGTGAAAACGGTTTTATTAGCTTCATGATGATTTTTCGAGTTACAGTTTTCTGCAGGTTCAGTGGATTCACCCTGTTGGTTAGCCTCACTCATTAAGGAAGAAACATCTGTTAAGTGGCTCACAGTGTTTCAGTTCACGTTTCTTTTGCTGTATACAAGACGCAATAGAACACATGATGGAAATGAATCTTCCTCCACCTATGAAGAGAAAGGATGTTGTACAAAGCTTAGTGAAGCTGACGTTGTAACATTTAGCGATACTTTTTCAACACTACGTGCCACCGACTATGATCAGTCATTCAACAATAGAAGTGGCGACCGAAATCATCTGAGTGACTGTCAATAACTAGGGCACCTGAACAAACTTGAGTTAGTGATCTCGGTCAACTCGAGTGTGAACTGACTAACTAACACATTGATAGCACACACGTTCTATGCCATAGGTTCGCAGTTAACATCCGGGAAGGGTTGATCGATACTCATTACAGATGCACCCTGGGGAATGCGGAGATTCATTCTGAACGATGGATGGTTTAAATCACTGTCGGTATAAAATTTCACAAAGTACAGCACCTTGAGCAAGCTTTTAATCCATATATTCACGAAGACGAGAATTAGGTTCATAAACACCTTCAAGCGTNAAAACTAGATTGAAATTTAAAAGAAAGGTCTGCCATCAGCAACTACTCCAATTGACCCCTTTCGGAGTAATTTAGAAATTTAGAAATAAATCGAAGTATGGCATTTCAGCGAGGCCATGCTTCAGCTTCACATTAAAATACTGGCAAATCCCTTTTATGTGACTCATTTGAGGGATGACAATCAGCGATGGCTTCTTCAAGACCAGCAGCAGAAATCAACCGTAGACGACCAGCATAACTTGTCTTTGAGTTCCCGTTGTTTGTCCTTTACACGAATGCCAAAAAATGCTAAAAACACATCATAATCCTATCTCTTTTCACTGGAGACAATACATTCATTGATACAATTAGCAGTTGCTGTGATTTACAAATATCTTATCGATTGGTTTGCAGATCGATTCATGTTTGAAATGGCAGGAAATGCGCTTGTGACCTATGGAGAAGATCTTGTGGACATTCGTGAGTCTATCATTGCAAACGAGCTGTTTATCGTTCATTCGAATAAAGCACAACCTTGAAAATGTCCGGATATCCACACGTTTAACTAAAATAATTTTTTATGTATTAGTCGATAGAAAAACAATCTATGCTTCTGGCAAATCGACTAATCTCAAAAAGATTATCCCTGATGATCGGAAGCCCAAATATTCCGATAGGAATCAAATACATAATTGGTTACAGAGCCTTATGCTATTTGCGATTGAAACGCAACGCTCAGCCGTACCTCCAACAACTTTCCAAATGGTCCGAACTCTACTCATGAAACATATTTTTTACTAATCTGTTAAAAAATAACATATATCGTTCAACAAGCGTTAATTCTGCTCGAAAGTAAACTTCTGATAGTCGCTGTGGTGTTTAAATTTGATGTGTGGGTTAATCTGTAATTGATTCGGTGAAGCATTTTTTCTGATGCAGTAAAGTGCATTTACCGCTGTCATTCTCGTGTTAGAGAATCACTATTCCAAATCGTTTTTTTACAACCACGGAAGAGTTTGCTATCTGTTCTAAGCTGATTTCCAGCTGAGATTTGCATTAGATAATTGGTAACACAAGTTATGGCCAGTTTCACGCTGCGTACCTGATGCTTGATGGGTTTATTTCTCGTACGCGTATCGCACCAGTAGTGCATGAGTCCGGAAGAGCGGATGAAACTGAACGGGTTTCTCTCTGTGAACATTGGGACGATGCATTCAGAGATCTAGTTAATGTTATTTCTGACCAACTTCATTTAATGTTCAGTATGATGGTCCCTTACCTACAGTACAGATCTCCTCTTCATGACTCTGAAACGTGACACAGGTTGTAACATCTGCTCAAGCATCGCATGCTCACATAACATGCGTAATCATTTTCGTGATTTAAATTAGCTGGTAAAAAGTATTTAGCACAAAAATTAATGGTTCTTCATCCGCAAAGGTCAATGCATTTCCCCCGAAATCTTCGGAATATAACAGACCGCCTTTTTGTGCAGGGCGAGTATGTTTTATTGTCGCAACTCATGTGAAACGTATAGCTTCGTTTTTATTTTGACAAATGACGGGTGCGGGCTTCAAACTATGAAGATTGCTTTAAATNTAGCATGTGCAACACGAGTAGTAGTCGGAATGACCAAAAATATCCTAGATGTGACTAACTTACACAACGTACGTTACGAGCTACTTTGCCGTCAGCACTCAACGTGAGGTTATTGACCCGTCTTCTGTTCATGGGTAAACTGGTTTAGTCAACTCACTGAGTGGTGAGTTGTCTCAGCTTGTTAAACTTGATCAAACCGAGTGGTTTGCTTCCTTCGTAAGTGCAAAAAAACAGGACTACGTGAAACCATTCCACACGTTTTAAATAGCATGCACTGTTTAACTGGACCCTCTATATATACGGAAATCTGAATGGATTAGAGTATCTGATTGAAACGTAATAAACAAGCTACCGAATAAAACATTTGACAAGTCAAGTTTAGAACCATGGCACCAAGCGCAAACAATGATTTTGGAATTAATGTAGGCCAAGTGGTGCATTCGGAAGCTATTTATCACCGATTCCGTAAATCACCATCTATTTGGTCAAGTCAAGTCAAGTCAATTAGTTTCTTTATGCACTCCGAAAGGTGGATATTCAGCAACCACATGGTCAACCAACAATTATCGAACAAAACCATATCAGAAGAAGAGGAAGGAAAACAATTTACGACGTGAGTGATTTGAGCTCGGAATCGATGCGTTCTGGTCTAAAAAGAAATCGGGTAAGACCGGTAGTCGGTTATATGAGCAAATATACAGTTATAGCGGGACCGGGTGTAAGAGGAGGACACACACTTAATAGGATCTTGATATAACGTATGTGAAGGGTTGTCTAGGATTAAAAAATGTTCAATCAAGAAGCGAGGGACGAATAGTCGAATAGTCGTAAGAAATAACATGATAGTTCCTGACCTTCTGAAACAGAGAAACAGCTTGGTCAAATCAGCATACGTTTCGGTTAATTAACACACCTAGATACTTGACATCTGGAGGTTGGACAATAGTATCATCGTATGTGTTTAGCGTGGGATAGGATTCCAGGGGATTGGCATAATAATTCCCTCTGTGAAGTAAGATCAGAATGTCTACACATTTAGAGGGATTGAGAGTCAGGTTTACGCTCAGCGGACCACTCAGCCAGGTTAGTAAGGCCAATCTGGAGGGTGAGGGTGACAGGTGCATCAGGATGGGCAATTCCGACTGCAACATCGTCCGCATATTTAATGAGCAGAGAATATTGTAAAGTAGGTATGGATGAAATATAAGTGGAAAAGAACAAAAGGGGATAGAATGGCACCCTATAATACGCCTAGTGTAGCAATTGAGAAAGAGAAGAAAAGACCAAGGTAACGTTTTAAATGGGTTCGATTTATGGAATAGTTAGTAAGTACTACAGTATTGGTTCGCGATATTTCGTTGGAAGACAAAATATTTACCAGCATGGATCTGTCAACGCAATTGAAGGCGTCATTGTAATCCAAGAAACAAATTCTGACAGCTTTATTGTTTCAATCAAGTGCTGACAGAATGTAGTGAATCAGATAAGCTAACGCCTTGAGCGAGAGTGAAGGTACGCAAAATCATTTTGGTCCTGCACATTTAGCTGAGATGACATTCCTAGAAGGAGTGCCTTCTCGAAAAGCCTTAACACGACAGACATACGTGCAATGGGACGGAATTTTGAGTTACCTCTTTTAGGCACTGGATTGATGGAGGTAGCTTTCCCACAATCCGGTATAATTCCGTTTTCCAAGCACTGATTAAACAGAGATAGGCCATCGCCAGAAAGATGAACTCATGGAGTTTTAAAACTGTTCACAGGGATCGGTTTTTTTGATCGATTTTTTCATCCGCAGAGTAATCTGATCCCTTGTCATGGCGACACTCTATTTCTAATTCCTGTTCTGAGTTCTAATCGAGCGATCAAACAACGATTGTTCCATAAAACCCAGAAGCTCGACCAATCGTTCTTCACAAAGCATTCAATATTCTGGAACATATTCTAAAAATGTGACTGAAATTTGTTGTCCCATGACAACAAAAGTCGAAAAGCACACTCGCTATTTCGGTAAATTGATCCAAAGAATAGTGAAATTGTTGACTGCTGACTTTATTGGCAGACAGTTTCGAAACTTTTCCGTTAATTTGTAGGCCAATCGAAAGGACACTTGTGGCATGTGATAGGGATAGATCCATTGGTAACTAGCGTTTCAGGGACAGAAAATTGACCGAAAAGCTGCCGGAGGGTTGCGGTTTTTAAGGTTGACGTAAGGCTTTCCATGAGGAAAATATCGGGTCATTTGCTGAAGCCATCGATAGCAATAATGTAAGAACGACCGTTGATCGGTCCTGCAAATTCAACTTGAAAACCCGACCAGGGTTGGTCAAGAATTGGCCAACTGGAAAGCTTGGTGACAGCTTTGGCCGAGTTCTCCCATTTATTTACCAATGAAAGGCCAATAGACATAGCTACGGTTGAGTGACTTTATGCGATTGATTCCCGGGTGTCCAGTGTGGAACTGTTAGAGCACTCTTTACTGTAGTGTCTTTGGAACCACGACTCTTTCAAGGAACAAGGTGCAACCGTTCACAATGGACAACAAATCTTTCCGTTGAAAGAACTGACGCGATTTGGTGGAGTTGCACGATTCTGACCAATATGTGCGCCCTCAATGAGCAGGGGTCGTGTCGCGTTTTCTCCCGAACTTCTTCAGCTATTACTGATGCATTGAGTAGAGCGTTGGTAACGAGGAACTTGACATCTGGTTCCACCGATATCGAAGCATTGATTCTCTTCGGGCTCTGGCCGTTGAGCGTTGATAAGTCTTGACAGCGCACCTGCTTGATCACGCGATGTAGCCGACTGATGGCGGATCTCATAATCATAGCTGAGAAGGATCAGTGCCCAGCGTTGAAGGCGGTTGGCAGTATAGATTGGAATACCGTTTTAGGAGCCAAAAAATGCAATCAAAGGCTTATGGTCAGTGACGAGCGTGAATTTTTGACCGTATAGCGTCTTATGAAACTTCTTCACAGCAAAGAGGCTAGCCAGGGCTTCTTTTTCAATTTAAATGTAGTTTCGCTCCGCTGAAGCTAACGATCTAGCGGTATGTGCAATGGCCTTCTGTGATACCTCTGGGAATTTGTGAGAGATGACCGCACCAACTCCGCAGTTTGAAGTATCGGCTGCCATGATGATATCAAGCACCGGGTCGAAATGTGTCAGAAGCAGGTCTGAGCCCAGTATTGACTTGACACAATTCAGGGCGTTCTGGCACTCTGTTGACCAATGTCATGGTTGATCTTTGGCTAGAAGTTGGTTCATTGGTGCTCGGACGCAATGCATATGAGGAACAAATTCACTGTAGTGACTTACGAGGCGCAAAAATGATCGGGCTTAGTCAAATCCTTTGGTGGTAGCATATTTGAATGGTTTTAATGTTATCTGGATCTGGTCGACGGCCATCTTTGTTCAGAATAAAATCAAGATACTTGGCGGAGAGCATAAATAAGTCACATTTGTCTTCTCGGATTCCGAAACCATATTCTTGAATCCGTTTCAGCACTGTATTCAGTTGGCTAAACAGTTCTTCTTGCGCGCGACCCATAACGACTATATCATCCAAATATGCTGCAGTGTCCGTGATACTAATCAACATCGTGTCCATCAGCCGCTGAAAAATTACTGGCGCAGACTTGACACCGAAAGGCAGACAACTTTGATGGAACAAACCACGATGAGTGTTTGACGTCAGTAGCTCCTTTGAGTCATCAGCAACGCTCCCGTGGTGAAACAGGTACCACCATTCAGTTTTGCGAGGTTGTCTTCCGGTATTTGAAAGTGGATATTAATGATCTTCTTCTTCAGACCCGTTGAGAAATCGGCACAGATGCGCACCTTGCCATTGGGTCTATTGACAATCACAATCTAGGAGCTGCCCATGATGAGTAATTGACCGCCTTGATGACGCCAGATTTTTGCAATCGATCTAGTTCAGCGTCAACTGATTCAATGGTGGCATAGGGTACAGAGCGTTTGGATTCAAACACTGGTTTGGACGTGAGGCACGGAACTTCGTACAATGACGAAGGTCTATAGTCATTGTTACTTTTGTTGAATATTCTCTTTAGTTTCTCAACGTCTATTGCCGTTCGAGACACGATTGAGGACTGACTACTCAGTTACCTGATGGCGTTCTAGGTTTTCCGGCAGGTTTTGTTATGCAGAACTGTACGAGTGTAAAAGCCGTTCTGTTGATGTAGCTCACCTTTAATATACGGGATAAAAGTTACACTCTCTGAAGATCTTTGCTTTTGTATGCCCTTTCCTGACTTTGACGCAACTGCTTCAGATAAGGAGACGAGATGTCGTCACACGGAAGGTATAGCCTCTCCCAGGGCAGTTTATGTCGTAGCAGAAGTTCAGATACTGCGTAAGGTGATTGCAGTAGAAGAATTAGGTTTGTAGGACACACTGAACTCTTTCTAAGAGACCATCGCATTGAGCTCCTCTAGGTTCTCCTGGTTAAGTTAGCATTTTCTTTTTTTTATGTTCCGGCATTTTGTGACTGACCTTGCTGTACACCTTGGGAGAAACTTTAACAAGGGCATGGTCTGAAGACCCAAGAGGGGAGCGGGCAGATGCGGAAACTTGGCTGGCATTATTTACAAAATACTTATCTAAATGAGCACTTAGCCTTGTTGCGAAACTCATCATGTTTGTCAAACTTAGAACAGACAAGAAGCTAATATCAACACAACTGAAATCACCACAAATGATACATAGCAAAAATTCATGAAAACTCATCAAAGCAATGGAAATAGATAGTATCTGGAAAAATGAAGAAGTTCTTCTGAGAGACAAGAAGGATATATATATATATATATATAAATGTTAGCTAAGCTGATCGACCGATAGTTTCTGAAGTGCTTTGGCTTGTATTCGTGTACGGAAGCACATATGTGACCAGTGAAATGAGCAAATGTTTGCTTCACATTCTTGCACCAGTTGTTATTGATATAAGTCACTAGGCCCCATCCACACTTCCGATACGTTGCCGGACGATCGACTCGTTATCCAGCAAAGCCGTTGATCGCATTATTCTGCCCATCCATTTCACTATGTAACCAGGTCTTTTGTAATAGAATTGTGATTAAGTTAGAATATTGGATATGGCACACAAGATCAAATATATTTGGCAATTTTCCAAGCAAAGAACGGACGTTGTTGTTGGTAATGCTGGGTATATAGAGTTGTGCCAAAGCTGTTGGACGCAGTGATACTCTTCATCCATCTCGATGCTTTCTCCAATGTCCACGAGATTTTCTGCGAATTCTATTTTTACTTAATTCTCACTGATTTTCTAAATTCAAGTACCTCCGGAGGTGGTTTACATTCATTGATGTTTTCCATGAAGGCGCTATGGAATTTCGCGACTGGCGTCATTGTAATTGCACAGTGTATCTATATAAACGACCCACAAAGCACATTGATGTGCAAAACAATGGGAATGTCAGCGAATAAATGAGAATGCTCGAAGGGAAAAAGAACAGTACTACCAAATTTGACGGCTCTGCCAGAAATTTATGCAAAACAATTTACAGAATAAGTTATCCAGTTCATTTTCATTGACTATTGGGATTTATATAACTGAATAGGAAAGAGTATCCAATTAAACAACATAATTATTTTGAGGTTCGAGATTGTAGATAAGGTATATTTTACGTAAACTTAAGAATAATCACAAGGAAACTATTTATCTAACAAAACCGAAACGGTTATGTATATATCACCACTATCATTGTACAACAAGATACAGTGAAGCGAGCTTCATTGATCGCTGCCAAGCTCACAATGTACAATCAAATGATAAAGCATAAGCTGGAGATGGATTGGGCCTACTTGGAGGGAGGCAAAGAAAAAGAACCTCTATGTTCAGCACACAGAGTATACAATTTATGTGTGCATACATTCCTCTTCAAGCATTCTGACTTGATAGGAAATGACAACAAGAAAGTCACTGATGTCGGTTGGTCGCCGTATCCTTCAATGTATCCAGCCAGCCAGTTGCAGTGTCGTTCGGATCCCAACCTGGAAGACGGGAGACACCGCTTCTATCTAATCGCTCTGTGCACTTCCCCATGCCTCGCTTCCACGTTATCTGTTGACCTCTACGCGGTTTCTTCCAATCTGGAGCCGCAATTGCGAGTAAGGTGCGATGCGGCAGACGATGGCTGTACACGCGCAACACGTGTTCTAACCAGCGAAGCCGACTAATCGGAATTCAATGGGACAACGAATTCTCCATCGAATCATAACCAAATACGCGACGCCTCACCTCAGAGTTGCTTACAAACCCGCTCCATTCAATGCGCCAAACTACGTAAATATATGCAGTCGAATACTTCAAGACGACGAATATCTTCCACGCGCAAACTCAGGGTCTCGCAACCATGGATCAGAGTTGACCGCACACTGGCGCAGTAGATTGGAACAGGCATGCAATGTCATCAGCGTACTCTAAATTGCGCTGCTTTTCTCCAACTGCCCATTCAATACCTACGTTTTGGAGACCCCTAAATGTATTCTCTAGAACTTCGTCTACGACTGGCGAAATAGAGCACCGTTGATGGGCACCGATCATAGCTTTGAACGATTTACTTACCTTACCGTGGACCCTTACGCCACCAGAAGTATGCAGGTACAACGACAGCAATAGGCTTACATAATTCCGTGGCATTTCTTTGAGGAGCAGCGACCCCAGAAGAGCTTCATAGTCAACTTAATCGGAGGTTCCTTTTAGGTGGAGGAACATTGCGATTGTTGGCCGATGATGTGTGTGACGCAGTTCGAGGACTTGACGCAGAGTGAAGATTTGGTTGATGCACCTGCGACCTGGTCGGAATCCGGCTTGTTGTTCGCGGATATTCTTCTCCCTTTAGGGTGTCAAGCGGCGAAGTATCACGGAAGTCAACACTTCTGTGATTATCGGAACTAAACTAATCTCACGATGGTTAGCGCTGTCGTTGCGTGATCCCTTCTTAAAGCTCGGGACGATCAACGATTCAACCCAGGACAAAGGGGTACGCTCCTCCGTCCAAATGTTGCGAAGTAAGTTAGTAGTTGAGTCGACAAAGAAATCACCGCGCACCCTGATAAGAATAGGAAGAAGCCCATCAGTTCCCGCACCCTTTCCTTTTTTCAAGGATTGAATGCAGCTTAGTACTTCCGATTCTGATGGGGGTTCGCATGGAGTTTCCGCCTCAATTGCTGGAATGGTCACATTAGCACTGGGCCAATTGAACTGTTCACAAAAATAATCTGCCCAGCGATAAAGTCAATGTTCTTTATTGTTGATAGTTTAGAAAGAAAATCATATTTGATTTTTTACATGCATCAGCTGTAGAGCGTCCCCGAAAGACATCCATTCAATAATTCATGTACAAAAGCGGTATTGATGAGTGAAAGAAAGCTGAACTAGAGGATGGCAAGTCACATGATTACTAACGTCAAAATTAAAAACAGATAATTTTATAGTGAATGTTATCGTAGATAGAAATAAAGGTGATGGTGGCGCAGTGGTTTAGTCGCTGTTACAGGTGTGCTTTGAACCATACGGTCCGAGGTTCGAAACCCGCTACCGCTACCTGACCTCGGTGGTAGGCAGATTTGCTATCGTCCGGTTCAATACCACACCTAACCTATCGGGGCCTTATGTTATTCACCTTTTCCAAGTCCCAAGGCTTAGGTTACCGGTTTCCATCACTGAACAGCAGGTCCTCGTGACTATGGGATTTACCCCATCTGCTGTTTATCACACGGAAGTGTGTGATAAAATATTGAAAAACATAAAAGTACTGTAAAGCATTCAGGTTGGAATTTTTCCAAATGCCTCATGATCCCAAAGGCTGTTATTGAACCGAGGGAGGTGCAATGCCTTGAACCAGCTCGCAAAAGAAATTGTGCTTTGTCATGCAAAGGCAAAATATAACGGTCTGATCAGCTGCCCATTGATCGAGCAGTTAGAATGTTTGCGTTCGACCATTGCAATCCTGGGTTTGATTCCTTATGGGATCCATTGATTTACACCGCTAATGAAACACAAGGCTTTTGAGTTCATGATTCACTTGTTCTGTATACAATATGATAGAAACAAACCACCAACTAGTATCGGATCAATATATCCCCCTGCATTCCTTTATTATATGTGCACCCTCGAAACAATTTCAATGGGATCTGGAATCNTCTGGAATCGACATTTTTATGGCGCATTTTATGGGGTCATTCCATGAATGTGGCCAATTCTTCTCGTAAGGGTCTTATAGAGAATCTTTTTTTTAATCCCGGCAATTCAGATTGCCGTAGTACTTCAGCACACGAATTGTAATACATTCGACATTCCTTACAATTGTATTTCAGTTAATATAAAGCCACTGGGTGAGTAAGTTAACCTTAGACTTATTTTTAAGAGGTGTGTTTGATACCTGAATGTACACAGGAAAACAACCAATAGACGTTGAATGAATGGAACTGTAAGTTTAGATTAATAACATGTGCAACCAGGTGAACAGACTCACAGACAGACGGACAGACAGAATATTTGTTATCAAGATATTCAGATCCTGACTTCATCTGCAGGTTTATTTTATGGAGAAATTGCCTACAATTTATTTTTTATCATATTTTATTGTTTTATTTCACTCACTCACCGATGTACAATTTTTAACCATGGGGTTGAAGAGTCAAATTAGGCATATATTGAAACTTTGCGCATGTGAACAATGATAAATAACACACGGTAGGTTAACTAGAAGTAATTTCTCAATATAACACCCCCCTTGCCTTCGGGGACCCCATTTAATAAGGTGAGAATAATCTTGATCGCAAATTTGAATGTTCCAAGTATTCAAATTAACCCGTTGAATTTGCCGCGCATTTTTCATTAGTAATGAACAAATAGGTCGGTAAATTGATCCGTGTTATGGGTTCGTCTAATTGCGCACTGTTCTATGTGCCCACAACATGTATTCAGATCTGGATAAATTTCGTAAGTTTTGTCCCTACGATTTGCTACCCAATATGCATGATAAACAGCTCTGATTTGATGACGACGATTTAGCTCGAAACTGGTTTTAAGAGCCGGTGAAGTTGTTGGTGGTCAGATCAAATTACAAAGTGATAGTCTGAACGAAATTGTAGATTGTTTCTCGATTGAAACAATCGTACGTGGAGTTAGAACTATTCTGTTAAAAAGTTAACACGCCACAAATTAGCGCATAATGATAAAACTGGCAATGACCGCTATCGCTGGTTTCGCTATGTAAAAGAAGTCCATATATCAAACAGTCATCGTTCTGGCTACCTACTGCTATCGATTAAAATAAATGAAAGAATAAAAGTGAAGTCAATGTCGGAGTAAAGTTGAAGTTAATAATCGGTTCATTGTCGATCTGAGCTGCTAGGCATTTCGGTGGCATAGATGCTTTTCAAACGATGACAATTTGTTTGGTAAACGGAAGCTTTTTGCATAAGAAACAACTCTGAGCAGTAGACATTCTCCATAAGTTTTCCGAAGCTTCAGTGGAGGTTGTATGTGTTCAGCGTGAACATACTTTTGGTACTTTGAAACTGTTGGAATACAATCTCCGATCAAATGACAAAAATAACCAAACAGAGAAACATAAATACAGTGGTACCTGTTGACTCAAACGTACAATTCTCTGTAAGACAGCAACTTGTTCGTGACAAAATGTTTTGGGATCTGTGTTGAGACTCACCCTATTTTTTGTTTATTTTCAGTACCGAAAATTCATGCAGCTCAAATAACCGTCACGACGGTAAAAACGTTATGTAAAACCACGAGAAATGGTATGCTGCTTGACCGCCCCCGAAACCTGCCAATCGACTACCTCGGTAAGGATAATTGTGAAC